>KK120282.1:716177-750406 GCA_000611955.2 Stegodyphus mimosarum
CTTTAGAATTTCCGTAAGTCTCGTGCGCTGGAGATAAAAATGTTTTTTTTTCGTACAGTGTTGCCATTGCTCGCTTTGAAATCATTTAGTTTGTTAATCAGAAATTCGTTGAAATGTTACAAAACATAAAATCGATAATAAAGCAAATTTCAAATTCAAAATTAGGGCTTCCAGATGCCCATATTCGCAGTAGGATTACGTCATTCAAAATTCGATGGCTCTAGGTTTTATCACAATGCGAGAAACATGCATATATTTATGCAGATTTTTCATTTTTTAAAATTTAATCCAGAGCGATAGCGTTCAGTGGCAACAATTTGAAAAGTGAAACGGGCATTCAGAGTGAATCGACGCAAAATCGCAAAACGAAAGTAATAGTCCTTCGGGACTAAATCCCTTTGGACTAATAATTAAAACATAATATAAAATATTACGATGAAATAAGCAATAGCCCTTGATACAAATGTTAATTATCCTAATAAAGTAATTAAACAATTTACCGTTGCAAAAAGAAACAACTTTTTAATTTCTTAAACTTTTCAGTCTCTTAAAAACAGTGACATAAGAAATACGATGAAAAAATTGTTGCCAAATCGAAATTTTTAAAAGAATGAAACTATTCAAAATGATGCAATTTCATCAAAAATCTATCAACAACAATAAGAAAGGAAAATTGTTGCCAAAACTACATTTTAAAATATCTGAGATGTGAGAAGTGTATTCGGAAGCTTCATTTAAAAAATTTTTAAAAAATACAAAATATTATTATTTTTCCAAAATTCTTTTTTTAAAGAAGTCGAAAGGATTAAAGTTCAACGCGTCTAAAAATCAAAGGAAAATAAACAGCACATTTTTTAAAATAAGTTTTTTTTAAAAAAAATTCCGCTGAAAAGGTGTTAAGCTCACTTTCCTAAATAAATACGTATTTAATCGATTTATTGAAATACGAAATTTATTTTAAGTTCGTAAAGTAGATAAGTTTCTACGCTTCCCGACGATGTAAAAATGAAAAGTATAGAGCTTTCCTGTAGCCCATTATGTCTCAAAATGACGCGATTTGGTCACAAAACATGAAATAAAAAAAATACGAATTTGAATTTCGAAAAAATCGCTTCGAGGTGCACTGGCTCTTGTGTAGATACACCTATGTAACAAATTTCGTGGCCCTGGGTCTATTAGCTTACTCGCAACACGAACGAAAGACACACACACACACACAGACTCTTTGTTTTATTATATGTAGAGATGTGCGAAATTAGAAAGTTAAACTCTGCGTGGAAAGGCGACACAGCAAAAAGCATCAGCAGGGAAGGGCAAAGAAGAGGAGAGGGAGTTGCGACGTAATTACCCGTTTTATACCGAATTCCATTTCAGATCACATGACAGGTTAATGTCCAGATGTTGGGTTCAGATTTCATCGATAACTGCGCATCAAAAACTGCAAGGAGTTTAGTTAAAAAAAATTATTGCTCTGTTATTTTTAGAATGGAAGACGGGAGTTGTTAAAAGGTTATTATTAATTTATTATTCGAAAGACAGATTAGATATTTTATATTTTACATATATACACATATATATATTTAAAGCATTAGAGGTTTAGAAAATACTAATTTAAAATAGTAATTAAAATACTGACTGAAAAATGTTTTCTTACAATAGTTTATGGTTTTCAATTGAATTTCTGTTACTTAGAGATGGTATATAGAAAGTTTTCTAATTATAAATTATTGGTATATATATCTATATAACTGAAACTTCTGCTAGTTTCGTAAACCTAACGTTTCGCCCCTTTAGTCCATATTTCAAAGTGACGCCGAATTATTGCCAGCAGCTACAAAAAATGACCGAACAGCCCCCCTGAAGTAAAGAACTTAAATTTATTCAACCGCAACTGGTGCGACTATAAACTGAAATAAATAGAGCAGCTGATAACATAGAAATTTATAATAGTTAAATATAAGGTGTTAACAATAACAATCCGGAAGACCTACTTAGACACCTGAAAACGTGCTAACTCTAAGTACCACAACTCATAGCATAACTCACTTCAGATCTATCACGGGAAGGTGTTGTCTAACAAAATAGGTGGAAAGAGGAGTTTACGCTTGAGTGAAACTGAAAACAAATACTCTGTCTTATTAAACAGTTGTAGTTAAGCACTTCAAACTCTTCTTCGTGTAAATAATTTATAGCTTCTAAAGTGAGACTAAAATTGCGCAGTGGAAACGATATGAAGCTTAAAATAAGCATCACAATTAAAAGAAGGGGAATCATGTACAGCTAATTTGTTTCTTAATTGTTCAGTAATGAAATGTTTTTGTTCAATGGAAAATAAAATAACGTACTTAAGAAAATGTAAGTGAATTAAACAAATGTATGTTTGTCCAGTGATTATACTCGAATGCTTTTACTCTCAATTATTTAGTCTTTGTTTATGTACTACCAAGGCGAGAGAATAGCTGACGCTCATACACAAAAAGCCTTCAAGCACTTGTGTATATTGCTTACCATACAAAGCTTACAAGAAACTTCATATGTGTTGTAATATTTTATTATTTAAAAATGATTACATTTATTATCCTTGATATTGTAGTGGCAACTCCATATTTGTTTCATGTAACCTTTGCTGAGCAACGATAGAAATGTTTAAAATTGATTGTTCTGAAAATTTTACCAGTAGTAGATGTATGGAAAATTCATAGAGGAAGAAAGTACAATAATAAGCTGGAGAGTGAAATTGTATTTAAATTATCTATCTTCATGAATTGAGAATAAAGATTATGATTTACTGAGAAGTTCATCTGTTATTTCGATAAAAACTGCAAAATACGTTACAACAGTCTTATTAAATTGGAGGTTCCACCGAGATACTGGAAATAAAGAGTGCAATTATCAATTTCGAGGGTGCTGGTCTCCTAATCCCAGAAACTTGCTGAAATTTTGGGAACAAGTTTGCTAGTAGCAATTGTCGAGTTTGTTTATTTCAAGGAGAAACGCATGTCAGAAGTATGCCGTTTCAAAGCCAGTTTTTTGAAGAGGATCATTCAAAGGTCACCTTTTCTGTTTATGTAACTTGCGTCCCAGTAAAGAATTGTCAGAACTGGATATTGCTGATCTCCAAGGATAAGATTAAGTTATTTAATTTTAGCATTTCATTTTAGAATTATATTTGAATAGTGTAAGTTTTTGTTTAAAATAACTGGCACTAAAAATAGTCAGCCTAAAATTAAAACTAATATTTCGTGTAAAGAAATATTTAAAAAATTATTATTTAGGCTTTACTGTTATTTGTATTAAATTTTTATGTCGATAATTAATATGCGTAAGCCATCTGGGCATTTATAAAAAAAAGAACTGCTCACTATGTGTTTTTAATTTGTTGCCAAGCAGGCGCGGGGAAAATAATTAATAACGTCAAACTGAAGTAGTTTGATTTTATTGTACTGCCAAACTGGCAAAAGTCTTTTCTTAGATAGTAACGTCATCCCGACATATTACAGCTAAATTAAATTACCAAACTGGCAAAAATTGTTTTTGTTATCGCCAACCAGGCGTGGAGATAGATAGTAAAATCGTCAAACTGACGTGAAAAAAATTCCATTGCATTGCCTAACTAGCAAAAGTGTTTATATAGTTATCGCCAACGAGGTTTGTGAATAGTAAGTTAAAACGTCAACCCGGCATAGTATTATTTTATTTGTGCCAAACTGGCAAAGTTGTTTAAGTAATTATCTCCAACTGGTAGGGTGAATTTCGTATTTGAAAAGTCTCGCCAAAAGTTACGTATTTTTAATACAAGTACGATTTTTAAGATTCAATTTTAAAAGAAAGCCTATGAAATGTAACTTGTTCAACATGTCATTCTTAGCTAGGAGTAAAAAACAGGATTTAAAAGTACTGGCAGAAGAGTTAGGTTTAACCGTGAAACCTGAATTTAAGATTGCTCAGTTGCATAAATTGATTGCTGAAAGTCCCGGTTATGATGAGGAATTTACTCGAGGACTACTGGCTGTAATTAGAGAAGAAAGAGAAAGAAAGGAAGAATGCGAAAGAGAAGAAAGGGAAAAAGAACGCAAAAGATAAGAAAGAGAAAGAAAATAAGAACGCGAAAGAGAAGAGCGAATTAGAGCTTTTGGGGTACAGAAACTTCAATTGGAAGCAATGCCTGCAAGAGCACAGCCGGTAGAAACTACGCAAATAACTCAGCAGCTTTTAAAAATCAGAATTCACGATGTCATGCGACGTTTTAACCCCAAAGAAGATGAAATAAGTTTATTTCTGGTGTTATTTGAGCGTCAAGCTAAAATAATGGATATATCTGCTGAAAATCAAGTGACTCAACTTATTTCATAGCTGCTCCTGATATTGTTCAGCTTGCTGCTAGAGAACCAGAAGAGGATGCGAAAAAGTATGAATATGTAAAAACTTTATTGTTACAAGGATTTAAATTGAGTGCGAAAAAATTTCGACAAATGTTTAAGAAACACCAAAACTCTTCTGAAAGTACTTGGTATGATTTCTACTATGAATTAAAGAGTTATTTAGAAGGATGGCTTAATGGATTAAACATTAAAACTTTTGTGCAGCTAAAAGATTTCATGCTGGTTGATCAAATCAAAAAGCGTACTTCTCCTGATTTCAAAGAATCAAAGAACATTTTATGGATGAATGGACTACCATCATTTCACCTACTGAAATGGTTAAGAAAATTGAAGATTTTAAAGATGTGAGAAAAACAAGAAAACCAAACTTTTCTGACAATAAAACTGAGAGAATTAACAAAGGATCATTTAAACCACGTTACGATAATTTTCGGAAAAAAATAAAGCATCCGCCTCATTTTAAGCATTCTGATAAATGGGATGATTCAAAATACCAGAAAGATCACCGACAAAGAAGTCAGTTCCAAAACAAGAAGCAAAAAAAATTATATGACAAAAGATACCGGCTACGTTGTTTCGAGTGTGGGTCATACGAACATTTTAAGCCTCAGTGCCTTCGCTTATAACCAAATGAAAAGGTGAACTGCGTATCTTCGAATGAAGAATAGAGACATATACAGTTAATGGTTTATTTAATGGGTATTAAATGCCTATTCTTCGAGACACAGGAGCCAGAATAGATGTTATTTCTCGAAAATACATAGACAACGCAAAAATAACTGGAGAACATGTCTGGGTACAGTATCTTTTAAATGACCATTTAGTGTGTCTGCCGTTAGCGAAAGTTGAAATTAATTGTGAACTTGGTCATATAAAGACAAAGGCACCTGTTATTACAAATGATCCCGGCAGATATGTATTGAGTAATAAAAGTGCTCAATTGTTCAAAGATAAACCATTCTTTAATTTAGAAAAGATAAATGCGGTTTTGATACGATTTCAAGTAAAAACCGCATTTATCTTTTCTAAGTCAAGAAGTTTGTAAAGAAACTAAACAGACAAAAGCGAGTTGTTGAAGAAGTAAAACTGTCGCAAAAAGCCTCTACACGCACCTGATTTCAATAAGGAGTGTATTTTGCAAACTGATCCTTCAGACTCAGGTATCGGTGCTATTTTAGCTCAGAAACATGAACAAGACAATGAACATCCAGTATTACCTCAATAAGAAGTTTACAGAAACTGAAAAAAGGTACTCTACCACAGAAAAAGAATGCATCGCCATAATATTTGCTGTAAAGAAACTGAAATGTTATTTAGACGGGCATACTAAATTCCTCATTATGACCGATCATAATCCCTTAGTTTGGCTCAAAAATAATGTGAGTCTAAATCCTCGACTTATGAGATGGGCACTGGTATTGCAACCTTATAAATGTTATAACACTGTCGTAAAAACCATAAAAATGTAGACGCATCAAGTCGTACTTCCTGGCCTGATTAAAGAATTTGTTTCTTTATATATATAAAAAAATATTTTGTTCTTTCCTCTGTTCCTGACTGTATGTTATTATATTATACGTAGGTTGATCCAAAAAAAAGTTTACAAGCAGAAGCATTTGAAACGTAATAATTGTGGAGCGAATATTTCCACCCAGGGTGGTTGCACAGATGGCGCTAGTTGTCCTACAGCTGTTCTACGAGTAAGTAGCGTCAGTACGCAGACACTTAAGAGCGACAGTAATGGCACGACGTCTAGAAAAGTGGTCTCGCATAGAGGTGCGAGCCGTAATTCGATTCTTATGGGCCAAGAATGTGGCCGCATCCGAAATTCACAGACAAATCGTTGAGGTATACGGGAACAAAGCAATGAGTAAACAACAGGTAGCGAAATGGTGTTGTTCTTATCAAGCGGGCAGGGAGCATGTGGAAAACCGGAATGTGGAAGCGAGCGGCCGTCCAAGTTCTTCAAGGACGGATATCAACACGGCACGTGTTAAAGAAATCATCCAAAGGGATCGACGAGTAACCGTGCGTGAGATTGCCTCAGAGTTGGACCTGAATTATGGTAATGTTCAGCATATCGTAACCGATGAGTTGCGATATTCCAAAGTTTGTGCTCGCTGGGTTCCACGTGCGTTGTCCGCGGAGCATAAGGCCACTCGAATGATGTGCAGCCTCACATTTCTTCAGCAATACCATTCAGACGGCCAACACTTCATTAATCGCATCGTTACCGGTGATGAAACATGGCTTCATCACTTCACCCCCCACATCCAAAAGAGCCACGATGGAGTGGAAACACGTTGGATCACCGACGAGGAAGAAGTTTAAAGTCCCACCTTATGCCGGTAAAGTGATGGCAACCGTTTTCTGGGATACGACTGGTGTTATCCTAATCAAATGTTTGGAGCGTGGCCATACCATTAAGGCCGATCGTTATTGTGCCACTTTAACGAAATTGCGTAAAGCCATCCGACGCAAACGGCCTGGATTACTGAGCAAAGGCGTCATTCTTCTGCATGACAATGCCAGGCCCCATACAGTTCGCCAGACTCAGGAATTGCTGCAAAGGTTCAAGTGGGAGGTCTGGAATCATCCTCCATACAGCCCCGATTTGACTCCAAGTGACTATTTCATTTTTCCGGCGTTGAAGCGACACTTATCCGGAGCACGGTTCACCTCAGACGATGCAGTGAAAACAGCTGCCGAGAAATGGCTCAATGAGCAGGGCCCTGATTACTACAAAGACGGGATAAACAAGTCGGTCGAACGTTCTGACAAATGCCTAAACAGGTTTGGCGACTATATGGAAAAGTGAAGGCCAGATGTAACTCTTGATTCCCATTTGTATCTTGTTTCTATTGTTAATAAATACTTTTTCATTTGCCTTGTAAACTTTTTTTTGGATCACCCCTCGTATGTTGTATTTCAATTATGTTTGTGTTGATATTGTGTTGTTTTGCAAAACATTGTAAACTTTAATTTATAGAAATATCAATTAAAGTTTACCTGGAGGGGAGAGAGGTTGTAATATTTTATTATTTAAAAATGATTACATTTATTATCCTTGATATTGTAGTGGCAACTCCATATTTGTTTCGTGTAACCGTTGCTGAGCAACGATAGAAATGTTTAAAAGTGATTGTACTGAAAGTTTTACCAGTAGTAGATGTATGAAAAATTCATAGAGGAAGAAACTATAATAATAAGCTGGAGTGTGAACCTGTAACAGTTAGCAATTGTATTTAAATTATCTATCTTTGTGAATTGAGAATAAAGTTTATGATTTACTAAGAAGTTCATCTGTCATTTCGATAAAAACTGCAAAATAAGTTTCAGTTTAAGAAAAAAATATCATTATTTAATATTGCAAAAATGTATTGTTTTATTATAAAACATTTTATACTCATAAATGTTCATTACTAATTGTTGTGTAGGAAGATAACTATTTCATACCTTCTGGAGATTCATTTAATTTATCTAAAAGTTTAATTTTTTTAAAGCAACTTTTCTGTTATTCTTGTTTTTAACCCACGCTTTCTTGCTAGAATATTAATGAGTTAGCGCGCGTGTGTTCAAATGTAGGAGGAAGAAGTAGTATTTAAGGGAAGGTTTTGGAAGGTGATTTTAGAGCCTGTTATGCCTGTTTGAAGGCCACGTTGTTATCTTTGACTTGCTAGCGATTAGATTTCTGATGCGTTGAGCCCTTCAAGCCATTAAGCTTGCTTACGCCAGCTTTTGTGAGTCAGAACCTGCCTGTGCGTTAAGTAACCTGTGAAAGCTGCTAGGCTAGTTTGATTTTATTGTATTTGATTTTAAGTTACTTGTTACCTTTTAAGTTAAGCCAAAAGTGTCGGGTTTTGTAAGCACAAGTCGGTGCCATCTGTGAAAGAAATTAAGTTAATAAAGGATTCTTTGCTCCCTTCTCTAGACTTTGTCGTACTTACGATTTGAGGATAATTCTTCACACAGACTGTTAGCATCTCGTTAGTTTATGTTTGCAAAGAACATGAAAAGCTATAACCTTAATTCTTTTGCTGGACACTACATAAGCTGTAAATTAGTTCATCTTTAATGGTCACCGAAAAGGGAAAGTAGTTGGTGACTCTGATTGCCGTACTGAAGAGCCGGAGTTCGAATCCGGAGATGGCATGGATGTAATTTTTCCTTCTCTTCATAGGAGGCAACGGTGGTTTATTTTTCAGGTTCCTCTATACTAAAGAGATCACATGCTTCCGGCCTGATTAATAGCAAGCGCTTATAAAGGGCTTTTGTAGAAAATAATTGTAGTTCATCTTTAGTGGCAATAAATGCAGTTTCACATTCCGTAGATGTTATGACTGGAAGAACAAGACGCTTCTTAACCATCGTAGAGCGAATTAAAATTTCATGAAAATATGTTTTAAAACTTTTCACCGAGATTTCTATTGATGCTGATAATGACACGGAAATTCACTAGGTAATAAATATACCTGGATTTACTCTTGTAAGAAAATGACTGAACACTTAATGAAGAAATAATTTCAGGAATTCGCCAACCGGTTATTTGTAATTAACAATTTAAATATGTTTTGTCACTATCTGGAGACTTATTGGGGTTTTAGCAATTTCCTGATATTATGCATTTTAAGTCAGCTCTCTTGAAGTTTTTTCAATTAATGTGTATTTAAAAGGCAGCCAATTATTTGTAATATACAAATTATATTTATTAAGCATTGAATTAAGGAACATTTTGCTAGAACTGAAAAAACGAAAAGACGAACTGTCTTTTCTTTCTTTATCAGAAAGACAAAGCACCACTAGGTGATCATTTATATCATTCTTAATGATAAAACCAATTCTGGAACTGAAGAGATCATTTGCAGTATTAATGATAAAACCAACAACTGTCTGCAGTCTTAATGATAAAACCAACATTGGTACTGCAGAGACCATTTGCAGTCTTAATGATAAAACCAGCAATTATTCACAGTCTTAATGATAACACTAAACCTGGTATTTCAGAGTTCATCTGCAGTCTTAATGATAAAACCAAGAGTCACTTGCAGTCTTAGTAATAAAACCAAACCTGGTACTGCACAGACCATTTGCAGTCTTAATGATAAAACCAGCAATCATTCACAGTCTTAATGATAACACTAAACCTGGTATTTCATGGATCATCTGCAGTGTTAATGATAAAACCAAGAGTCACTTGCAGTCTTAGTGATAAAACCAACCCTGGTGCTACAGAGACCATTTGCAGTCTTAATGATAAAACCAGCAATCGTTCAATCTTAATGATAACACTAAACCTGGTATTTTAGAAACCATTTGCAGTCTTAATGATAAAACCAGCAATCATTCACAGTCTTAATGGTAACACTGAACCTGGTATTTCAGAGATCATTTACAGTCTTAATGACAAAACCATGCGTCACTTGAGGTCTTAATGATAAAGCCAATTCTGGTACTGCAGATGCTATTTTGCTATTTGAATAAAGCCGCATTTTATGTAGATTATCTCTCTCTTGCTCTCATCGTCTGCAAAACGTTTCTCTGTAATCGAATTAAATCTGTGATATTAAAATACCCTCAATCTGGAGACTTAATATTACGATCTAACATATCAAAGAAAATTTTACGCTTAAAACTTTTTAAACTGTCTTTTAAATTAAAAATCTAAAACATAATAGCCTAAAAAATTATTCTGTATCAGTTACATAACATATAGTATTAGGAACATTTTTGTTTAATTATTACAAAACTGCAAATGTTTATAAAAGTTATCAGCTGAATATGCTACCAATTAAATTCCCTTTAATTTATATCAGTCAACTATACTATTAGAAAAGTGAAATACAAATTTAAATTACTAAGAATTACATTTGCTGTTTTTAAATCACTGTGTTTAATCAGCAATAGACTGATTAAATTTGAAAGATAAATTAAAAATCTTATTCTTTTCCAAAAGGCAAAACTTTGGAAATCCGTTATATGCGAGAAAATTCTGTTATGAGAAATATCGCGTTTCCTAGTACGCACTATCATGGTATACGTGATTAGCTCGGTCAACTCGTTCAACTACTAAGTGAAGGATACGTGGTTCCCTTGACTGCCGAAGAGATGGATCTGTGTTCGAATCCTGGAGAAGACATGATTGTAACTCTTCGTCCCTTTATAGGAGGCAACGATGGCCACCTTTTAGGTGCTTCCATTATAAAATGTCCACCACTTCCTGCGCTTGTAGTGCCGTAAAGTTAACGACTATTAAATAAAGCTATCTGCCATTAAAAAAGCCCAATATAAAGCATCAATATGAAACGAACACTTCAAGAATACATAAAAAAATCTGAAAGCTTTCAGATTTTGTATTACGCCCAAAGGGACGTTTTTTAACGTTTTGTGTGTTACCTTTATCTATTAAATATCATGTTCTTCGCACCTAAACCATAAAATTCAATTCAACAGCAATATGGCAAAATATTTAAAAGGTCATATCTTTAGAATTTCCGATATACAGCTTCGCGCGCTGGAGATATTTTTTTTCCATACAGCGTTCCGATTGCTCGCTTTGAAATCGTTGAGATTCTTAATAAAAAACTCATAAATGCTTTAAAAAAATTAAATAGATAATGAAAGAAATTCCAAACTCTACATTTGAGCTTCCAGATGCCCATATTTGGATGGAGACGGACGTTATTCAAAATTGGATGGCTCTAGGGACTGTTGTTTTATCACAGTTCAAGAGACATGTATACATTTATGCAGATTCTTCATTACTTAATTTCTTTGAATATAACGCAAGAAGATAATATTTAGTAGCAACAATTTCAAAATTCGCTGTTTATAGTGTATCAACGCAAAATGACGGAACGGAATCAATAGCCCTTCTGGGCAAACTGTCCCTTTGGGCTAAAAAAAGGAAAAACATACGTTATTCGAATTCGCTTGAAATTATATTTGATTTTTCACTTTTTTTAATACTTCAAAAAATCTTAATGTATGTACTTGTATGTACTTTTTAATACTAGTTTTGTTTAAACGTCTGACGGCTTCGATGTTAAATCTCTGAATGATCGTTAAAGATTTGAGAAATAGAAAAGTGGCCAAACCTTTTTAATACTACCTTACTTTTCTCATATAAAAATTCTGCATTTATTTCCAACATTTTATTGCCACTTAAGTTTATCTGATGGAAATCTTTCATATATAAATTAAAGGTTTATGCAATGTATTCGCAAGTGGTAAAGAATTATATATTTTTTTCTGGTTTTAAAGAAACTAAGTTATTTGATAATTTGTCTGCTTTTCTTGCAAATTAAACTTTTCAGTAATAATACATTAACTCTTACTTTTCTCTTAACTAGATTTTAAAATTTAAAAACACCGAAATGCATTACTATTAAATAAAATCATGTGAGGCCTAACATCGCAGACAAAGAATTAATCTGTAAGCAAATGGCTCAGAAATATTTAAAAGTTTGCCCTTAGCTTAAAATAATTTTAGATTCCACTAAAACTAAAAAAATTACTAATGAAAAAGAAATATTTTAAATATGTATCAGTTGACAATTCTTTCAAAACTATGCACTGTTGAATTTTTAATTAAAATTCCGTCTACATGGGCAGCTAAAATTTATTCAGAATTACATACACCTCTATTGCAAAGGTTTCAGTTGTATACGTCAGTAATTTAAATACGAAAACCTTTTCAACTGCAAATAAATTCCAAACCCCTCTGGTTAACAACTATTTTCTTAAAACATATCCTCGATTCTCAATTCCTATTAAGGATCCTCTTCAGAAAGAGAGTTTTTGTTTAAGCCTTGTTATCACGATTGAAATTCGTGTCTTATCATCTTCAGATCGACAATGGAGCTAAAGGAGACAAAATGGCGCAAGTGGGGCCTCTTAAAACAATACCACTAATGCGTAGGGTGTCGTCGAGCGGGATATTGCTACAGAAGCAGTTTTTATTCTCTCCACGGTGAACAATAAACGTATTACTCAACACACTTCAAGTTTAAAGAGGTTCTTTTGTGCTAGTGCTTTGTATAGTGGTCCGAATTTGGTGATGCGCAAATTCTGTTGATTTACTCGTTTTGCAAAGGGTAGTCGTGATGTTTACTAAGAAGAATAGGTAACATAAGCTAGATATACTTTCACATAAATCGTTTATGTATATTTTAGAACTTTTAAAAGATCAATTGCATGTAAACCCGTTTTATTCGTCATGGTATTAAATGATTCTTCATCAGGAAAAAGCATATAAGGATATTTCATTATTGAGATCTATATCAGAAAGTACAGAGCATTATTTTACATAAATATAAATAAGTATTATTAATTTCAAATAAATTATGATACATTAGCACCAGTGGTAATATTAATCTCAAAACTCGCTTTTTCCGTATCACTTTTGTCGCCGAATCACTCTTCAGATTGCTGCCACCAAATGTTATCGCCATGCATTATTTAAAAAAAAATAAACAATGAACAATTTGTATGTATGTATATACCTCGCATTAGGGAAAAACGACAGCACTTATAGCCACCATATTGATAATACACGTAAGCTTCCACACGAACAGGACACTTCAGAGCCCGAAATTTTGGATCTCGAATTTGTTTTCTTTGTTTCACATTTTGTATAAATTTAATAAATTTTGATTAACAAACTCAGAGATTTGAAAGCAAAAAGTGGCAACAGTGTTCAAAAACAAAATATTTTTATCTCCAGCTTGCGAGACTGTTGCCATTAAATAAACTGAAAGTTTATTTCTTTATTATTTATCTTTCAACTTTAATTAACCAGCTCGACTTTTTGAAAGTTACGTGTTGCCACTGCCAGAAATAAAATAACTTTTTGTCGTTCAGTAAAGCCTAAGATATTAACTTTCGGATTTAATCTGAAAGGTTATTGAGTAAGAAACTAAACAATTTAAAAGTAATAAACACAGTTCTTAAGAAATTTTTTCTACTTTTTAATATGACTGGTTTAAAAAAATGCATTGAAATCATGAGATATCTAATCAGACGCATTAAATGTTATGCAATCATACAAGCTGAGCTCATTTAAATCATTATATACCTTTATTTTTTATGATAACTGTTTAAGCCTTCTAACCGCTCGAGCAGCTAGTTTTTAAAGAAATAAGGTAACAGTTTTTGAAGCAATAATATAACGAGTGCACACAAAAAGTAAATAATAAAAAGAAAAAAATTCTCTAAGTCATCTTAGTAAGAAAACTGAACATTGATATGATAAAAGATTTAAAGAAATAGAAAAATGTTTGCCAGTACTGTATCGGGAATTCTAAGCATATGATGTTTGCTGCTTTTAAAAATTCTGCGATTTTGCTGTGGAAGTTTATGCAGTGTAAGTGAGAGGAAAGCGATGCTTAGTAACAAAGTTAGGGCCAAAAAAATTGTAATAGCAGGAGTGAGTCCAAGATCAGCTTGGTCCAAGAACAGAATCTTAAAAAAACCCTCTGTTACGACTTGAAATCCTTTTACTTTTTTTTTTCATTTTCTTTCAAAACCTAAATTGGTTTTAGCAAAATTCAACTATTGATTATATTGATTACAAATCTAAAGGCTTTAGAAAGTTTATTCTTTTATGTCTCGAAGTGGAAAGGGAAATAAAAATAAAATTTTTCCTTCAAAAATAAAGTATTTTACAATTGCAGTGATTCACTTTCCCTAAATATGTGTGGATATTTACTTGAAATTTTGAAAAAAAAAAAAAAGATAAGCTGCATGATATACCCATATGAGAAAGTTTGCTTAAGTACTTTTTAATAATAATAATTTAGATAAAAAGAATTAATTAGAATTAGCAGTTCCTGTTTAATGAAAACTTTAAACAGATTCGTTTCTTTTCATTAGGATGCACTTTGAACTGCACGGCAGAAGCAAAATTGAAAATATAACCATGAAACCAACAGTGATAAATGATGGAGGATCTCTTTATTTCTTCTTTTCTGATGTAAGATGTTTTTAATGTAGAGGAAACTCTCTTCGTTTTATTCATGTATAGTCAGTTCAATAAAATTAATAACATAAAATAACTATGCCAAATTCATCCTTAGTAAAAACTAGCTGCATGAAGTGTTCGAGATTTCGTGAAGGGGAGAGATGGTTCTACGAAGATAGCAAAGTCCTTAGATAACCTTCATGGCACATCCATTCGCAAATTCAAGTCTGTGATATCACAATGTGTAAATCATAGGTCGTATAATATTGAAGATTCTCAAGATTTTCCTTGATTCAGCCAAGTTTGTCAAGATATTTCGATTTTTTGCAATCTTCAGTTGAGAATTTTCCAAATGGCAAGTTGCTAAAAATCTGGAAATCAAACGAGTCAAATAAATTGTGTAGAAGCATAAGGGCTATACTTACTTCCCACAGCCCTTTCTGGACCAGCTGAATTGTTCTCAAAATATGCGAAAGATTCGATGAAGAAGTGGTTAAAGTGTCTGTATCCTACTGTAAACACTTCATAGGACTTGATGTAACTCAGGCAATACTTCTTGTATCAGGAGGATGTAGGATAACAAATCAGACAACCCAAAGTCACCTTTCACAAAGACTTGCTAAAGGAATATATGGCAAGTCACCTTTAGTATGTTGGCTTCCATACAATTTATACGGCAATGCTGCGTGTCTTTATGTACGACACTGAGCCTCGAGTGGTGGATTGAGGAGTACTATCTTATGGAATACTTTGTGAATAAAGCTATCTTCACTGATGAGTCGAAAAGAGGCTCGAATTCTCATCTGGAGGAAACATGATACAGGGAACTATCTTATGAAAATAATGATCTCAATAATATATGATTATTCTATAATTCTTTCTTCGATGACATGAGTGAATACGTTCGGGTTAGTAGGAACTGCATGCTAGGATTCAGAGGTACTCAAAGGTGGCTATTAAATTTTGGAAATGCTGCATTTGCGTATTTATTTCGACCTAAAAGTAGTAAATACTTGCGAATACATAGAAACATATCAGATTATCTAACAGGGATTTAAGTTCTTATTTTATGCAGTTATTCAGAAAAATAATTGATTAACTATGCTACTCTTACTGCGCATGCAGGAAAGTACATTTCTCAGATGCATAACCTTTAAATTTTACTGAGGTATGTCGAAAGAAAACTTCCAAGTTGTAGGATCTCTTTCTCAAAAAATATGTATTCAGTTTTTTACATATAAATAATTTAAGCCCACAAACATCCAGCCTGTATTTAAATCATTTAATTCATTTTTAAAATACAATCTGAATCATTAGATATATATATAGTTTTGTTTTGTTGTTATGTAAAGCTGCGTTCAAACGACGATATAAAGAACATAGGTGCTTTAAGCCGAGCTGCGTTGCTAGGCAACCAGTCTGTTCTACGTCACAAAATCTGGTTTAGGGCTGTTTTCGAAGTTTTCAACTTTATGCCGACTTGGGATAAGCGTCGACCAATCAGAGCGAACGTGCGAAACCTGAATAGGAAAACAGAGCGGGAACGCTGTAGACACAACCAAGCATGCGTAAATTTAGCTTCTGTAAGTGGCTGCGGCTTAGACCCTGTGTCGCAGGTGTGAACGGAATTCCCGCATTTTATTCCTTGTGACTATGCCTCTGTCACATTTACGTTCCCGTCTGAACGCAGCTTTAGATGCAACGGTACATATTCGCAATGTCTTTCAATAACCATTTAGAAACAACTTTCATCCAATATGTTATAGTTGAATTCGTCGTGTCTCTTATTTGGGTAGTAGATACATTTTAGTTTTCATGGACCAGGAAACACACAAACATACACACAAAAAAAGCTATACTTTTACCTAGATCATGGATTTACCATGGATTTTCTAAATGCTAGTTGGTGCTATCACTTACATCACAAGAGGATGCGACAATTCCTTACACTCTCTCTTGTATAAAGGTTCATTGGGATAAGGCAAAAATCAGTAGGAAATCAACAATCGATCAAGTCCAGATGGTGAATAATTATCACGCATCATATTTTAGATCGCCTGCTATTGTAGACATTATTAGCTTCGTTGAAGCAAGAAACATCAAAACTCTATTATGCTCTGCCTGAAATTCATATCGAGGCTCTTCCAGTTGCTATTTGAATTTTCCATCATTAACACCACGAAAGCGCATGGAGGAATACAATAGTTTCTTATGTGGTTAACCAGCACTTTTTCAGAAAACAAGATCGCCACCGCAGTAAGTCAGAATATGAAGTTATTAGGTTATTTTGATGCAGGAGATGTGAAAAAACGTGCAGTGCCCTTTTGAAAGACGACTGAAAATTAGGGACCTATCGCCTAATCTTGGTGGTGACGAATAAATCATCCGAACTAAAAGGTGGTGACGAATAATCTTCCACTACCTTTTAGTTTGGGCCCCACTGCAGAGTCATTAGTTTTTTCTGAAGCATGAGATGTGAAAATGTGCTATGCCCTCGCCGGGACTCGAACCTGGACCTCTCGAATACGTGCCGAATGTGCTACCCTTACCCCACGAAGGCATTCTGGAAGGAAGGAGAAAATATCTTATAAGAATAATGGAATTATTTTCCTTTTATTTATTACTTTGATAATTAAGATAATTTACTCAGATTGAAACTGCTTAGAAATTATCGTTTGCATTATGTAATATAATAGCTGTTACAATAATGTCAAACGAAGCATAACCTTCCAAAATAAAACTTCTGCTTCCTAATTTAAAATGGCAGTCGTATTTAAAAATCAAAAGCTCACATGCTGCTCGCAAGGAGATTACTTAGCTGTGGTTGTGCTATGCTACTGATTTATTCAATCTCAAGTGTGAAAAGCTAAATTAGTAAACAAAATGTAGGTTGTTTTTATACATCTATAAATAGGCCTTTTCGTTCATGGACGTTTGTATGTAACAAAAGGAAATGCATCTGAATTTGCCAACATTGATTCAAAAGAAATTTTTAACTACAGAGCTGCCTGCCTGTCGCCTGTGCCCAAACAGCGCACGTTCGCCAAGAAGAGATTTACACATTGCGCGCTTTAAAAGCAAGTATAAATAATCCAAAAGCAGAGCCCAACAAGAATTTCGGTGAAACTTCTCAAACTTTATTCTTCCCGTATAGAAGCACTAGCAGCTTTCAATAATTCAAGCCTGAAAAACCTACTGATTCATGTTCTTAGCACGTATCAGATGGTGGCTCAAAATTTACTCTCCACAGTGGAATCTCTTGCATTTGTATTCGGTACTCTGTTACATTTACATAGAAACCTTTGCTATAGTGTAAAAGGAGAGACCGTATCCTTATGTTCCCCAATCTAAACCACTGGGAAAATAAGGAAGAAAAAGGCCTTGTGTCGGCGGTGCGAGTGAAGCTGTTTGATCAGATGTATGCGGAAGTTTACCGAGTAGGTCACTTACTTCGGAGCTGGAGGAGATGGGGTGTTTGAACGGTCCCCAAAGGGAGAAGCAAATGTTGACATTCCACTCGCCAGAGCAGGGATACAATCCGGTCACGTGATCGCGGAATCGTAATTCTTCTCTCTCGCATCGGAAAGTGATATTGATAGCAGTCATTCCATATTGGGAAAACATCTGGAGCACAGAAGTAGCTCATGGGAGTAAGATTCAAGATAGATTTGAAAGCCCAGGACTTCCGCTAAGAAAGCACAAATTTCCCAAAACTTCTATGAGAACAAATTATTTTCTTGATTTTAGTGTAAAAATTCTCTTTGTATTTTGTACCTGGATTTGTGTACTTTTAATATATTGCTTTAATTTCTTTGACATGTTTTGATATACACGTATATATACGTTCTTAAAGACATCACAAAAATATTCTAAGCCGTATATATACGGTCTTGCCGGTTAGAGAGTTAAGTGACATTCGAAGTTTAGCTTATTTGTTCAGACACATACCTAAAACATTGTTGTTTCAGCATTACGGATATTTGCTATGCTTTCTCAGTAATAAATATTTGAAATTATTTCTAGTCAGTGGTAAGCAATCAAAAATGTTGTGAGTGACCCAACTGCGGGAAATAAAATTTATAACAAAATCTAACAATTAAGAGGAGGATAGAAAATTCTAACCGCTGGCAACAAACTCAGATCAACTATTAAAGCTTTTGAAATATCTTGATCTTTTCGAAAATGAAAGAGCTACCTTATTTAATACAGTATTTTAATTAAACCAAAATGTTTTCTTTAAAATTAAGAAATACTTACCCTTATATAATAGTCTTAAAGAAGTTTTAACAAGATATGAATCAAATATCTTTAAAATTAGGACTGAATTATTTTGCCTTATTTAACAGTCGACGCTGATGAGATTTTGACCCCAGTGAACTTGAGTGTGATACTCTTTAACTGTCAAGGATAGTTATTAACTACAAATTATTCTGTATTACGGAAGCAAAAATAAATAAAGGAAGGAAAACATTTTTGGTTTTTAAAAAAGGAAATATTTTTATGATGAAACAATTATTAAAACAAATCATTAAATACACAAAGAATAACTTAGAAAGTCAAGGAAACAAGAGGCAAAAGTTTCTGATATTATTATCAACAAGTCTTTTTCAAACTTAGATTGGACTTATTAGGGTAACTAGAAATAACTATTAATGACCAGTCTAATAATTATGAGATTCCTTCAATTTGGAAAAATATTTATTTAAAAAGTTGAAATATTTCATATATTTAATGTTAAATCACAATGTTTCAAAAAATTAAGTATAAAATTTGTTAATAACTTGATTTCTAAAATTAGAAGTGCAGAAGCCCTATGGAAAGCGATCAAGAAAGTTAAAATAATAAATAAGGAATAAATAAAAAACAATTCTGGAAGGTTTCAGAATTTAACGGCTGCCCAAAAGGGTTTGTTAAAGTTTTTTATGCTCTCGCTGAGCTCGCAGTCTGCTATTGCACTCATTCATGCTAACCCATTTTTTTTGATTAAGAGTCATTTTCTTCACACTAATGCCATATACAATTCAATAGCAAAATCACAAAATTTTTAATTCACTTAACAACATTTTAAATTTCCAATGCAGCGTCAAGTATTTCCGCACATTTTTATAGTTTTTTCTCTTAGTTAATCATATCAGTGTTCAGTTTTCTTAATAAGGTGGCTAGCAGAAATGTTTCTTATCCTTTTATTATTAACATTTTGTATGTTAACTTCATTTATTAAATATCCCGTTTTTTGCACTTACGTCACACAAAATTAAATTTAACAGAAAAGTCACCAGATATTTAAAAACAGCATATCTTTACAATTTTTGATAAACTGGCGTTCAAAATATTTTGTCCGTACAGTGTTGCCACTGTTCGCTTTCAAATCGTTCAGTTTGTTAATCCAAAATTCATTAAAGTTTTAGATAAATAGATAATAAAATAATTTCGAAATTCAAAATTTGGGCTTCCAAATGCACATGTTCGGGTAGAGGACTACGCTATTCAAAATTTGATGGCTTTAGATACCGTCGTATTTCCCACTGCGATAAACATTCGTACATTCATACATATTCTTTATCATTAATTTCTTTAAAAACTATGCAAAGCGATAATATTTCGAGGCAACAATTTGAAAAGTGATACGTTTATAACGATTCAAAGCAAAATAAGTTTGGAGACTAACAGCCCATATGGGTTAAAGACCATTTCGGCTACTAATCTGTAAAGAAGTAAAAATTAATAAGCTAAATTAAACTCGTGACACCTTGTTAAATAATAAATTAAGATCTCATTTCATTTGTAGCATCGACTTGAATTACGATTTCACTCCAAATTGAGAAGTGTGAGAGCCGGATTTCGTGACACTTCTTCTATCAGGTTTCGGCTGAATTTATGCTCTGATGTTATAAGATATTTCTCCCGCCTTCTTCACATGCCTTGGTGGTGTTGTGATCAGCACGCGCGGCGCGTATTCGAGAGGTCCGTGGTTCGAGTTCCGGTGAGGGCATTGCTCATTTTTCATCTCTTCTGCTTTCAAAAGAAACCTAATGTCTCTATAATGTAAATATTAATTTGTCAACATTTACATCTAAGGACATTGAAACCAATACAATAAAAAGGAATGAAAAATCTGTTGAGGTATATAGCTTTTGAAAAGCTTTATCTTACCTTTCCCCGTGCATAACATGAAGGCAATTAAACTTCTTCTTGGAAGTCCTTCGCAGAAGTATCTCTCTTAAAGCGGCTTCTGCAATCTGCATTGGGAAATAAATGTCAGAATGTCACCTTAGTTAAGAATTCTTTTATCGAAATACAAAGATTTTTAACGTTTGTATGATTCTTCTTTCATACGCATTTTGAGAGTTTGTAATTTAATAATATTGCTGAAGCTCGAAAAGCCATTTCTTTTAAGAAAAGAGTTTGCCATTTCTTTTAAGAAACCTTATCATATAATGTTTTAAATCAGAAATGATAAGTAGATATTTTAACAGAAATTGCATAAATATTGTAGACAACAAGTAAATTAAGTATTTTTACTTTTCTTCATTTTTTAAAGAAATGAGAAGCAAAAAATAATTACTAGGATACTAGCAATAAAAATTTGAAGAACACTCTTAAATGTATTAGAAAATAGAACTCTATTAGTAAAGTAAATTATTTCTGAGGAGGATTTCGTAGTTTTCTTCTCCAACCTTTGTATTCTCTTTAACAATTTCTTCATATGCAGCGACAATGCGAAACAACACTCTTTAAGAATTTCTCCTCAAAACCTTACTAGCTCTTTACTTATAAGGTATTTAAGCCGCCGACTATATACAAACTGTATGAGAAAGGTTTCTATAGGTTTCAGGTCCTTGGATATTGGTTCTATACATGTAATTCTGGTGATAAAGCTTCTAAAAATAAGGCACACAGCTTTAAGGAAACTTTCAGTACCAACAAAATATAACTAATTTTATGATCCTCATAGAAAAAAAAGCGTCCTATAAGTTTAATATTTATTGTACATTGGGAAAGAAATCGTAAAATACTTCAATTTTTGCAGACAAAATATGCAAAGATACTAGATATTAGAAACTTATAGTTTCGTAGGATCCACTGCAAAATTTATAACGAAAGCTGCATTGCTGAATATGGAACCATTAAAAGCTAAAGCTAGCAAATTAGGCTTTACAATTTATCTCCAATTTTATTTAAAGATGATAGTTAATAAATAGTATCAAGTTTTCACTGGTATTAGATACTGAAATGTAATCAAAATAAATCTGTTCTAGCATGCACTTCTTATTAACAGATAACACTGAGTTAAAATTTGTAGCTGGCTTTATGAAACGTTTAATCACTAATACCTATAACATTTTTACGTGTATTAATATAAAGCAATAAACATTTTACTGGCTGGGATTTTTGATCGACGGGAAGCGTATAAAATGTTAGGATTCTACAATTATCCTCACCAGGCCCGGTGCAAAGCATTTTTGCCGCCCGGTGCCATTTCTGCGGATCTTATATTCTGCTGCCTTGCCACTGCCTAAATTCGAAACAGTTCTTAGTCTCTAAATTCTACTGCCTAGTACCTCTTTAAATTTTAAGAATTTTATCATACCTATATTTTGTTTTTCCTTCCTTCTCTAAATTCTAAAAATTTTGCCGCCCTTTAATTATGCTGCCCGGTGAAACCGCATCGACTGCACCGGGTCTGAAGCAGGTCCTCAGTCTTACACTCCCCAAGCTATCTTCCTAAAATTATGTTATTTATTTTGCGGTAACTGTATATGTCGAAGCATAGGTCTGATATCAATATATAAAGAATTTTAGCCTGAAATCACCTTTTCCAGACGCCTTGCATTAAAAATAATATTGAAGATTCAGTTATTCTACGTACAATGCTATTTCATATGGATATATAAGTTTCAGAGTCAAGAAAAGGTGAAATACAATTTTTAACAAACATTAAATTAGGGTTAGCATGAATTATAAATTTTAAGATGTTTCTGGTCTTAAAAATTTTGCTGTTGTTGTGACTTATCTCACTTGTCTGAAAGCCCCGGAAATTCATTGTGATATGGAGGGCAAGATTGCGCCTGTCATTAACCTTGAGTATCATACAGGTGGCAATACGACTTTGCTCCGTTCCGCCCCCATAACGGAGAACACCCCGGCTGAGGAATCCCAGTGTCTTCCACCCTCTTCCCCTACCACCAACCTCTTTCGTGCCGCACAGACACTATACATTTACAAACATCCATGCCTTCTCCGAGACTCGAACCAGAGTCGGTACTAACCACGTTAGATGGCTAAAACGTTTTTGATTTTATTACTCGAATTTCTTTATCGAAATTTTCCTGTGAAACTATTCACATAACTAGACTAAATTCGAGGTAGTATATTTGAAAGAACTATCCTGCCTACCAAGGGTAGGTCTTTGAGAACAGACACTCCAGTGTTGCACCACTTGAAACGACAAATGCATTGCAAAATATATCATTCAATTCAATATCGAGTCTTAAGGAAATTTTCCTTTGAAATAATGCTAAATAAATGTTCTCTTGGCATTATTATGAGAAATTATTCCAGAACTTGGAAACTCTATTTTAAAGAAAGTCAGTTTTATTAAGGTAATGAAATCTTTATTTTATATCTACCTAACTATAATTAGTCCAAAGGGATTTAGTCCCGAAGGTCTATTACTTTCGTTTTGCGATTTTGCGTCGGAAACACAAAAACGGCGTATCACTTTTCAAATTGTTGCCACTAAATGTTATCGCTCTGCATTAAATTTTAAAAAATGAAAAATCTGCATAAATGTATGCATGTTTTTTTTTTTTGTTTTTTTTTTGACGTAGTTTTCTCTTCAAAAATCGTCTGCGTTGCACGGGAAAATAAAAAGGAATTTTAATTACAATTATAAATAAATAGCCAAATAAATGTGAAATTCGTAACAATATTCTTTAAAACTTTAACGAATTTTTCATTAACAAACTCAAAGATTTCAAAGCCAGCAATACCAATGTTGTACAGAAAAACATTTTTATCTCCAGCGCGTGAGAGCGTGTACCGAAATTTCTAAAGATATGCTCAATTTTAAATTAGTTTGCGATATTGCTCTTGAAATCAATTTTATGGTTTAAGTGCGAAGAACATGGTATTTAATAAATAAAGGTAACACATAAAATGTTAAATAAACGCCCCTTTGGACGTAATTAAAATCTGAAACCTTTCAGAATTTTTTTTTTTCATTTCTTTCTTTAAAAATTTAAGGCAACGTTTTTTCCTGACTTTGAGTAACACAGATCTAAAATCTTCAGACACTACATAGTATGTAAGACATATAAAAGTTTCTAATTTTATATGAGAAACACTGTCATATCGTACACCTTTAATATTAATTTTGCACAAATTTTAATTTCAACTTTTAAGTCACTTAATACAGTAAACAATTACTGTATTACGGCATGAAATTTCTATAAATACGGAATTATATTTGATAACACGCTGTGTTTCCTCAGAAACGAAGTTCCAGAAATGCAACACCACAGTGAAGTAACGATATAACTCTCAAACTCGCCAACAGATGGCAGTACTGCACCACACTGGAAGCAATGTGTAGCAGAACACAACTTGTTATTCCAATGCATTAAATTTATTAATACTATCATTCTTAACAAGATAACCGGCGATATTAAAATTATAGCTGTCATATGCAATAAACTATACCCTAATTATTTATTTATTAAGATTTCTCAACATAAACGTCCAAAATAATTATTCATTAGCCAATTTTCTCAGATTGCAGATTTTGAAGTTCGTCTAGGAAATATGTCTCTGTGGCAAAATCAGATGAGTTAACTTTTTTATTTAAATAAATTCCTTTGTAAGGAATTAGTGTATATTAGAAAAGGAGAGTATTAGTCTCTTTAAGGAGAAGTATTAAAATGAATAAACTTGTATTCTGTATGTAATATTTAGCTTGGTTTATGTTCTGAACTACTAATTACTTTAAACATATTTTCCGATAAACTATTGCTCAACGTTCTTAGTAGTTTGAAGTGAAATTACTGATTGTAAAAATACTGATTCAGTTCTTTAGTGAGTCGCTATTTTTTTTTCTTCTTTTTACTTTCATATAATATTTAAAGCTTTTAAATTCATTAATTTTTAAATAATATGTAATCAACTGCTTTCGAAATACAAATTATTCATTTTAATGGGTTTCCTTATAGCTAGTTTCGGGATATTATAAACAAGGTTTTGAATGTAGGATATTTTCATTTATACAAAGTAGATAATTTTTGAAAACAGATATTTTTTTTTAACTGAAAATACTACTTCTGCAATTATATATTATTATCACGACTACTGCTTAAACTTCATTACACGAGTAAAAGAAGTAAATATACATAATAATTTATTTATTTCCACAATATATTTTAGACTAAGAAATAGAAATGTATTTATGTATTCAAAAACAAACATTATTTCTTAGTACTTCTTTCCGGTAGTTACAAAGAAGCCTCATTGTCAAGTAACTGCAATTTATAGTTTTTAATTCAGGGCAGAAAAGTACGGAAATATTAATTATTTTTTCACTGAAAAATTATTTAAATTTAAATAAATGATCGTATTTTAATGAACACATTTCTAAATTAGCATTATAATTACTCTTACATTATAACTCCTGCAGTCAGAATTCTTGATCCATACAACATTATCTTCTCTCGTTTCCATTTGGTTATTATATGCAGGCAGGAGTGACGACAGACGTTTTTTGTTGATCGATGAAGTGGCTGCCTAAATTCTGCTACATATTTCCTCTCAAATGTCTCCACTTCTGAATTCTGCTTTCCCGTGCTGTCACACCATTTGCCTCGGATCTCACACTCTCCCGGGATTCAAATATGCATAGATGCAGGTTGTTTATAATACAATTTCGTATTTTAAATGGCTCTAAAAAGGGAATAAGTTATTAAAAATGTCAAATTTTGAATACGTATTTCTCAGGCAGAGAAAAATCATTTGTTTTGCAAAGTTGTGTTTCCGAAACTTTTCTCCTGGTGTCACAACAATAAAACAATCGGTATGTTCCTAGTATTACGAAGGAATCTTTAATGCATATATTACATTTTACTCCAAGAAGTTTCACATATTTTCATTGCACCTAATTTTGCAAAATACTCGCATCTCTCTTCCACTACATGTTGTAATATACAAATTTCAGTACTTGAAATCACGTCTGGCTAAATATTGAAATAATTTTTCAATAAAAGGCATTTTATTCTTGTTCAGAAAAGTGTGTTTTATAGCTAATGATGTTTAAATTAGATTACCCTGTTTTAATTAGATAAGAAAATAATCTTAGATTGGCAGAGATCAAGCATGCCAAACTCTCGGAGCTCTTTACTCACTTTTCTGCAGCACATCCCAAGATATATATATATATATATTATTTTGCAGCTTTTGCGCAAATATTAGTCAATTTACTGCAATTAATTAAACTGCTAACTTTTATTATTCGGTAATTTATTGGGATTAATTAAAATGTTTGCGTATATATAGATATATATGAAAGATTGAATTAAAGTAAATATATTAATAAATTGTAATAAATTGCCTAATACTTGCGCAAAAGCTGCGAAGTGGTAAAATAATAATTTATTTACTAGTGGATTTTTGAGTATGTTATATCTTTTGAGAAAGTTAGTAGAATTTTAGTTGAATGAAGGGACTTATAAGCATTTAAAGATGAATCTTGAGAATTGTTTTAAAAAGAAACATCAAATATGAATCATCAAAAATTGGAAATGGAAACATTTAAAAATTGAAAAGTAATTAATAAACCAAGTAATTATCGTCGTTCAGAGGAAATTGGTTGACTTTTTAAGGGAAACAAACCAACCCCCGATCAATTAACAATAATTAATAAATACGAAGATGTTTCGTCTTTTACTCAAGTAAGAATTATGATACCAAGCTGGTAAGTGTTTAAGCCAATTAGGTAGATTTTAATTGAGATGAATTTAAGTTAATGTACTATATATAATTGATTATGGATGCGGCAATTTCGTTTAGTTTATATATATATTTTTTTTCAAAAATGTGAGATATTATTGTTAGGGTGAGTAGTAGTAATATTTTCCCACTTCAGAAAAGTATCCCCCCGACACCTTCGCTTTCATACATGTTAATTCAAAGTATTAATCGCAATAAATTGCCTAGTACTTGGCAAAAGCTGCAAAGTAATAAAATAATAGCTTATTTAATATATTATCTCCTTTGGCAAATGTAATTAGAAGTCTATTGAAATGAAGTAACTTACTAGCATATTTAAAATTGAATCTTGAATAAATTTAAAACAAAAACACCAAAAATGAACTTGGCAGCCGAGGCAAATTAAAAATTCATCTTTATTTTAGAAACATGTTGCGTTCACAAGCAACTTACACACTTACTTACAACTTAGCACACTACTTGTGCCCATATCAAAATGTTTATATTTTTGATAGCTTTGCAGTTAGAGGAGAGCAGTTAGCAGCAGTCTAGCTGGGGCGAAGTATAGAAAACAGGTGCCTCATATTCCAGATGAAATCTTAATTCAGAGTGAATAGTTTCGGTTTTCAACGGATTTGATTAGATAATTAAGACTGTAGTAAAATTATTATTAGCTGCTTGAATTTTGTTCCATTTACATCACCAGCGTCATGTAAGAGACATATGGCATGGATTAGTCTCGAAACAGCGGAGTGCAGAAAAAGGTTTCTATTTTTAGAATAAAGAGAAGAAACGAATATATTAACATTAAGGGGCTAATTTTGAGTACAATTTATATTTACATATTTTTTTCTTTCATATATAAATAAAGTACAAAACACAAATGGACTTTAAAGGTAACAATTTAACGCTATCGCTGTTAAAACTATATTTAAATTAATTATTAATTTTAATTTACGATTATTCCCTAGGAAATGAAATAACTGTGTAAACATCACGTAAACTTTTGCCAGATATCGCGTTTCATTTAAAGAAAAAAAGAATTTACCAGTTTACAAATGTTGCAAATATGTGTATCAGATCGCACCGAGGAATATCTATCAGTGGTTTAAAATTTCTAATTTTAATCCAAAGATTTATTTCTCAACTTTTCGCATTTTTTAAGATTTTCATTCAAATAGACGGAGGAGATGAAATGCGATTATTCCGTAATCATTGTGAATTTTATGGAGGAAGACTCATTCCCCCTGAAAAGACAGTCTTCTTGTAGGAGATCAAGGATAATTAAATTTCTTTTGGTATTTAAGAAGTATTTTCCCATAGTTTTATCTCGATATTTAAATGACTAATTTTCAATAAGATTCATTTTACAATAATTTTTTCTCTTCATTTCCTGCGTAACAATGGTAAATTAAAATTATATATATTTTTAAGTTTACTAAATTAGCACTATTCCTCAAAACTGCTTACTCTGGTAATCACGGAATTTTGGTTTCTTACGTGGTTAAATGAAAAAACAGAAATATGTATTTTTTGAGTTTCATTTTGGGACTAAGATTCAACCAAAAGAGAAGTGAAACTTTTCATGCTTTCAGGACATTTCGTAACATTAAAAGCATGATGGTGATTTGATAGCGCCTCCACGATCTCAGTTTTCAGTACTTTCACAATACGATCAAAAGAGTGCAAATTGGCAATTATAATCACCAAGACAGAGGCTCTAATTTTTAGTCTAGTGTATAATAGAAAAATCATTATCTAATGCATTGGGGAAAAGTACAAAAGACTCTTTCTAATCTCAAATATATTTTCATCATAACTGATGACAACATTCCTGGCTTCTGTGTATTGAGCATTTTCGAATATATCTTTACAACCTAAAGAGTACAATCTTAAGAGTAACCACGATTACACGAGGAAACTCCTTGCTCTTTGAATTTGGTATCACACAGTAGAGAAACAAAACCTATAGCAAGCTCGGCTATAACCTATTCATTAACATATATGTTTCATTATAATGAATTATTAAATTTATTGTGCTATATTTTCAAGCATTTTCTCATTAAAATATTTTATTTCCGGTAATTAATCTTATTTTCCAACCTTGCACTGAAACTTCTAAATGATACACTGCTCGACATTGAAAATGCAACAGCAAGAAGGAGTGGTCAGAAAGTGATGAAATTTGGAAAAAAGACAGGGACAGCAGCAATGAGTGATCTTTATTTCAAAATGATAGTCAGAAAACAGAGCGAGAACGGCGTCGGCTCAGTAGGATGTAGGACCACCGCGGACAGCAATGCACGAAGAAACACATCTAGGCATAGAGTCAATAAGAGTACGGATGGTACCCTGAGGGATGGCTATCCATTCCCTTTCAACCATTTCCCACAGTTCGTCTTCTGAACGAGGCAGGGGCAGAGTCTGCAAACGGCGTCCAATCACATCCCACACATGTTCGATTAGTGACAGGTCAGGAGAGTACGGTGGCCAGGGAGGCATCTGTATACCTTGCAGAGCATGTTCTCAGATGCGAATGGTCGGGAGTTATCCTCCTGAAAAATTGCATTAGGCAGCCCCTGAAGGTAGGGGATGGCAACCGGATGCAGTACATTATCCAAGTATCGTTGGGCTGTCATAATGCCCTGAATACGAACTAAAGGTGACCTGGAATCGGAGACAATAGCGCCTCAAACCATTATGCCACGTTCTCGCGCGGTGGGGCGTTCCACAGTTACTGCCGGATTGGATCTGTCTCCACGTCGACGCCACACAGGTATGCGGCGACTCTCACAGGATAAACAGAAGCGTGACTCATCTGAGAACACTACGTTTCGCCATTCTGTTATCCACATCGCTCCAGTCCGGCACCATTCTAAAGGCTGGCGTCTATGCTGTGGGGTCAATAGCAGTCTTCTTAACGGACGCCGTGAGTGAAGGCCACGATCAACCAATCGACGGGAAATGGTTCTCGTCGACACGGGAACATCCAGGGTATCTTGCACATGCTGTAGAATCGCGGTACAAGTGACTTGCGGGATCGCCACAGCTTGTCGGCGGATGCATCGATCCACGCGTGCTGACGTCACTCTGGCTGCACCTGCACCCCTCCTTCTTCCCACATTCCCTTGTTCCACCCATGTTCGCCATAGCCGATGCACCGTGCTCGCATCCATGTGGGTATCAGCTGCGATTTAACGTAAGGACCAACCCGCCCTTCTCAGTCCGATCACGATACCCCTCGTAAAATCGTCTATTTGCTGGAAGTGCCTTCGTTGAAGGCGGCCTGGCATTCCCTCCTATTATACGTATCCTCCGGGACAAAAACCAACTTTCTTCGATAATTCGTCTGGCAGAAATAACGACACGAATATTGCCCATTCTGCACGTTCCTTCCTTTATATCTTACTTCACGTGCGCTGGAGATCTGCGCATTTCACATTATTCGCATAACTCAGTGACGTGCATCTACTCTAAAATTTGCATAAATTTCTGACTACTCCTTCTTGGTGTTGCATTTTATGTTCATTTTCAATGTCGAGCAGTGTATTTATAAAGTTCTTCCTTTTTCTAACATAAAAAACTGCAAACTTCATTCAAAACCTATCAGATTAAATATATAAGTATGTTATGTAAGTAAGTCAAATATATAATATCTCTCTCTAACTCTCTCTCTCTATATATATATAGTATATGCGTGTGTACTTTAAAATTTTCTTTTTCTTAAATTTTTCCATGTGACACGAGTACATTTTCCTGCTTTGGGAAGAAAGAAATCTTTCTAATATTAATCTAACTGCTTAGAAAGCTTGTGAAATTATTCATAACCATTATTAAAATTTTTTGTTTTAAATTTATAATTTAATTTTTAGTCTTTGTTTTAAGAAATATAAAATAAGTGCCCGTATGATTCTTAATTCTTATTATGTTATAAGGTATTTCTCTCGCCTTCCTGGCATGCCTTCGTGGTGTAGTGGTCAGCACTCTCGACGCGTATTCAAGAAGTCCATGGTTCGAGTCCCGGCGAAGGCGTTGCACGTTTTTCACATCTCCTGCTTCGAAATAACCTAATGTCTCTAAAATGTGATAAAGCAGAAAAATTGTATTAGAAGCATACGCAAGCTCTAGTTTAACCAGTGATATATTTGAAGAAATTAAATAGTGAAGAATCTGTATAAATGCATATATGTTTCTCGCATTGTGATAAAACGACGGTACCTAGAGCCATCCAACTTTGAATAATGTAACCTTCCACTGAATATGGGCATCTGGAAGCCCGAAAATAGAATTTGAAAATTGTTTTATTATCGATTTCCTGTTTTGTAACACTTTAACAAATTTTTGATTAACAAACTCAAGGATTTCAAGCGAGCAATGACAATGTTGTACAGAAAAACATTTTTATCTCCAGCGCGCGAGACTGTGTATCGGAGAATCTAAAAATATGCTCATTTTAAAATTATTTTGCGATATTGCTGTTGAACTGAATTTTATGCTTTAAGTGGGAATAACATGACATTACATAAATAAAAGTAGAGTAATTTTTTTTATTATTACGTTTTAGGCATTACTATTATACAAACTGCTTCGAAATTTACATTTTAGTTTGAAGACGTTAAGTTTTCTATAAAGTTAATTGTTTACAGCTTTCTTGTTTTAAAGATGTTCATTCTTATTTCTGAGCTTCTTTCAGAATTCTACATGATAATATATTATACCTGTATCGTTTTTTTAGAAAACTGAAGCATAGCCAAAAATGGAACAGAAGGGCCTTTAAAGAACTTAACTCAGTTGGTATTTCGATTTTGATCATGCTCTGAAAAAAGAAATTACTTCAAAGTTATAACACATTTAATGGGCATATGCGGTAAATACAATGGTAAAAATACTACAGCACATACACAAGGTTTCATAATGCAAGAAAACTTGCTGGTTAATGCTAGTTTAAGACGTTAAATATTTTCTTTCGCCGTAATTAGTTATAAGCCATGAATTTCACAAGTTGAGTGCATTATTCGTATATATTTTTAATGATTTGAATTAAACCAATGTCCGGTTCCGGTACTTTTGAATTTTTGAGTGAAATCGTAATTTTAGCCAGAATGCAGTGGAGCTTCAAATCTGACAACTCCGTATTGCAATATTAACGGAAAATACTGTTAACCGAAAATATTAATGCTATGTTTTATTTAATTGTTAGTAGAATGAATGAGCGAATTTCCATGGGAAGAGCAAAATGTGTAGGAAAGCTTCAGCAGCTGAGGAAGAAACTCCTCCTCGTCAAAACGCGAACCCAAAAAGATATTTTTACGGGCGAATTCATTTAGTCAAACTGTGTTAAAATGGATTACAAACAAAAATAAAAATGCACATATATCTCAGTGAAGAAAAATATTTTTCTCCCCACTGCTATTTAAAGTGCAATTTTTTTTTTTTTTTTTCTAAATGAAAATACTTATTTTTTTTCATCGTCTTGCAGGACTGACAGCGATTAGCGGTGGCTAAACTGCTAATCTGAATGGAACTGAATCCTGAGTACAGACTGATTATTTACCTGTACTTACGTCTTCTTACGAGCGTAATATCAGACTACCCCTAACGGTGTACCCTGTACAACATTCTCAGTGATGAGACGGGTCGTCTATTCTCGGGAAGCATGTGTCCAGTCATTTGGGGAAGAAAGAAAGAGGGAGAGAGAAAGAAAGTTAAATTGCAGAGTCATTGGGACTTTTTTTGAAGCAGGAGACATGAAAAATGAGCAATGTCCTCTCCAGGACTCGAACTTCGCACCTGTCGAATACACGCGAAGGCGGGAGAAATGCCTTATATACTCTCTCATTTAAAGGGCAACTGGGGATTAGGGTACCGAATCGCCAAATCCTGGTGGGGAAGAATCAGCATCCACCAACTTTTTCAGTTCGGGCGCCACTGTAAAGACATTAGGTTACTTCGAAGTAGAAGACATGAAAAATGAGAAATTCCCTCGCCGACACGCAAACCTCGGACCTCTCGAATACGCGCCGAGCGGGCTGACCGTTACACCACGAAGACATGCCAAGAAGGCGAAAGAAATACCTTATAAATTGTTATCATCTCTATCATATCTCATTATTAACGTACTTACCTTTCATTTCTTTAGTTATTTCACTTACCATTTTTGACTTCATGTTAACTGATTACTAATTTATCTCATTTCATTTAATTTTTATTATATTTTAATTCATTGTTTACTTAGTTAACCAATACTTTCAACCCCTTTATTTAATTTTTCATAATGTGTTTCTTTACCTATTATTTCGTCTATTTATTTTCTGTTCCTGTTTCTGTCAGCATCCTTTAGAGTTCCAGTACTTTTAATTTTAAAAATTAAGTTCCTGTCTGTAGTATTAGAACGCGTTTATAAGATTTTACATACCAGCGATAAAGAATAGATCTTAGGAAAATAAGCACATTAAAATAGTTGTAAAGCATTATGTATAATAACTATAACAAATACAATAAAATGTTAAATAGATAAATAAATTATATATGTATATGCATTCATAAAGCAGGAGCTGCTTTAATCATTCTGCTGATTACACAAGTAGATAAAATTACACAAAACTGATAAATTTAAGTGAAAGTGAAACTGCAGACACAATTAAGCATGGATATTTCTTATTACTTGAAAAGAATTATCTTAGAAATTGCAATTAAAAAAATCATATGAAATTCATATAAAAAAATTATAGTTTTGGGGTTTATTTTAATCAAAACGCATAATCACATGTCACAAATGTCAATGCACCCCCCTAAAAAAAATTCCTTTAAACTGAAAATGTATCGAAAATATGTGAATTCATTTACCGTGTAAGATTCCTTTATAGTATTAATTAACCCTTTATTTTATATTTTGGATATTTACTGTCACATCTTTCTTCCGTTTTCCCGTCAGAATGCATGTAAGCTTATAAGGTATATTTATCCCGTCTTCTTCGCATGCCTTCGTGGTGCAGTGGGCAGCACACTCAACGCGTATTTGAGAGGTCCGTGGTTCGAGTCCCGGAGAGGGCATTCCTCATTTCACATCTCTCCTGCTTCAAAAATACCTAATGTCTCTACAAGGTGAGGTTTTAGATTGCAAAACAGAGCGTGCTCTGCCTTTCCAGAACAAGGTATTTAGGTTACTAGATAAGATAAGATTTGTAGTCTTCGACTTTTCATTATAATTCTCGATAGTTGAATATCCACACCGCTTAAATTTTGAGCCAACTTCGCGTTAACTGATCTGCGTTCTAACTTATTTAAATTAAATTTTATATTTGACTTATTATTACTTTAACTTATCTCGCCACAATTAGTGGCTTAGTTGTAAGCACCCAAGTGTGTCTTGTGTTTTATTTAGTTTTAAATGAAAGGTCATTTACACGCTTCCAAGTTTCAGTTGTTACTTTCGGCTTCGCAATAATTCGTTTTACGGCTGCCAAGAGTTTGGTCACTGTTTGAATGATTCGAAAACACACCAAACACACCAGAACATGTAGTGTGAAACTGTAATATGTCCAAGAAAATAAGCAAAAAGCTTGATTCCAATAATAAGTTTCTGCGAAGTTTCTTGAAAGCAAAAAAAATTCTTTCTTCTAATTCCAGTTTATCCGAAATTTCACAAAATATATATAACACTAGTCCTACGAATTATTTGAAATATATGTCCCCTGTTTTTCTCTTAAGCTTGTCTCGGTTACGCGTCGAGCTCGCAGACCACTACACCACGAAGGCATGCGAAGAAGGCAGGAGAAATGCCTTATATACTCCCCCTTTTAAAGGGCGTCTGGGGTTTGGGGGACCCAATCGCCAAATCGCGGTGGTGGAGAATCATCAGCCACCACCCTTTTTTTAGTTCGGGCGCCAGTGTAGAGACATCAGGATTTTTTTTT
>KK120282.1:757490-799095 GCA_000611955.2 Stegodyphus mimosarum
CATTACTCTAACCTTACAAATAGTGTTATCATTCAGGTGTAGATTTAAGCCAACTTGCGCGTTAATTATACTTACATAGCATTTGGCTAATTTTCTATTTCGATTTAGGTTTAATTTAAAATTCCACTTTTGAGTACATGACATAAATGTTGGCTGGTTTGTAAGCACCAGGAGTGCCTTTTTTTCAACTATTTAAGTTCTTAATAAAAAACTTTTACTATCTTCGTACGCTTCTGTTTGTTTACCTAGACATAGCGAAAAGTTGCTTAGTTCTATTTAGAGTCTTCACTTAGTGTATGTTAAAGAATGAGACTCTGCAACTTCGTCATTCGGTCATTTTCAGTTTCCTTGTAATTATTCATTTTACGTTGCATTTTACTTTTATAATTAATCGGTTTTACCGTGTATTTTGTCTTTATTTGTACATTTATACATTATTGATATTTTTATTCTTTCATTTACACATTTTTGTAAGTTATCAAACAGCTTCTGAAAGGGAGGGTTTACATTATTAAACATATCTTTTCAAATTATAAAAAAAAAATTTGAATCTTTTTAACTACTTTATCTTATTGCAGCTTTAAACACTTTTTAAATCAGTTAAAAATTATAATTTATCTTTCCTATTCTATTTTTTAATCTAAATTACACACACACACACATATGTGTGTATATATATATATATGTGAATAGGAGGACGGCTACAACTCAACTCGACTAACGGTATCGCGAGAGAGATTGCTAATGGAAGACGAGACGAGCTGTTGTGTTTTCGACTAAGACGCAATGATTAGAGAACAAAGATGTATCTTCTTGATTATCACTCTTTTCTTCATTTGTAAATAGTCACCAATGTAAATAGCCGCTAATGTACCTTCACCAATAGTTAAATAAACTACTTTAGTTACCTGGATATGTATCGTCAGCCTATAAAATCCCCTAGACGCCGAGTTCACATGGGACCTCGACCGGTTCTTCAGTGAAGGTAAGCTGTTCTTTAAGAATCAATTAAAGAATCTTTTGAATGCAGTTTAGATGAAGTGAAAGTAAAGAATCTTTTGAATTAAATTTTGATGAAGTAAAACTATATTTTTGCCGCCAGAACATGTTGTGTTAAAACCAGAACTTTTGTTTTGAATTCGAAACTGAATTTTCATTTTACTGTATTAATTTGTTCATCACTTGTGTTCTTTGAAATATTTAAATTGTGACAATGTCAACTCTAAATGATATACCACATATAGCTAAATCTTTAAAATCAGCTTCTACAAAAGCAGTTAAGTTACTGCATAAATTTGTGTTTGGTCAAGAAGGTGACCGCGCAAATCGCAAACGACTTCGCGAATTCACAGGCCTAGATAACTCTTTTCACACTGCCGAAGTTAAGGAACGTTTATTAAATATTTTCACTCTGGCAGATCTAATTTCGATTCTTAATGTTCTGAATTTAGAATGTGCCATTTCTGCTGATGAATGTTATACAACAATTGTGAATGCTTTAACTAATTTCGATCTGTTATTAGAAACTACTATTTCCGATTCTGATTCCGACAGTGAAGTAGAAAACCCACAACAAAAATTAATTTCCGAAAATAAAATGGAGTCTCAAATAAATACGCAGTCAATTTCTTGTTCGAACTTGGCAACTAGCCAAAACGCGCAGACTTCCAGCACCGATGTTTGTTTACATAAACATCGAATAAATCATTCACCGGATGTGTCATCAATGGTAAATGAACAGCAATTCAGCTTAACTTTCCGTGATTTATATGACTGTATTAAACCTTTTGATGGTTCTTCTGATAATATAATTGAATCTTTTTTAAATGATCTAGAAGAATTATTTCAACTGAATAGAATTACAAATGATGTTCACAAGATTATATTTACAAAAAAATGCTTATCAGGCTCTGCTAAAACTTTTGTAAATTCTTTACATGGTGTCAAAACATTTACTGCGCTAAAAGAATATTTGTTCGAAGAATTTTCCTCTAAGCTTAACAGTGCAGATTTGCATAAACTAATGTTTAAAAGACGTCTAAAGCCAAACGAATCCTTATTCGATTATTTTATTGCTATGAGAGAAATTGGTTCTAGAGGTCAAATTGATATGTCTTCTATTTTTGATTATGTGATTAATGGTATTCCAGAAAACCCTAACAAAATTTTATTATATGGTTGTAAAACTGTAAGTGAATTCAAAGATAAGTTAAAAATTTATGAAAAACTTGTGTCTGCTTCCAAACATACTAAATTTTCTAGTGACCTGAAATTTAAACAAAATAATTCTCATCACTTAGAGAACAAAATTTCTCAAAAGCCTACCCAACCTATAGTTTGCTACAATTGTGGTTCTAAAGGCCATAAAAGTTCTAATTGTTCTCATAAACAACCCAAATGTTTTTCATGCAATTCATATGGGCATAAATCATCTACTTGTTCTCAGAAACCAAGTCGTGCATCACCTCCATCGTCACAAAAATCAGAGACATTTCTCAATCAAGTTGTCGTACAGTCACATCCCCTACATTCTATGATGATTCACATCAATATTTCTGAGGTTGTTATTCCCTCATTGATTGACACTGGCAGTCAAGCTACTATAATTAACACATCAACACATAAAAAAATTGGTTCTCCAGCGCTTCAAAAATCTTCTATAACATTATCAGGACTTGGTGATAGCATTATACACCCAATAGGATATTTCACCGGTTGTTTCAAAATTCAAAATACAAATTTTAAAACTGACATTCATGTTATTGATGATAATTTACTATCTATTGACGTAATTATTGGAAATGATTGTATCCAACAAGCTGAATTTTCTATTGGAAAACATGGTATTAAACTAATAGAAGCAGAAAACAAGAACTCTGAAAATGATTCTGAAGGGCACAAAAATGCTCATTGCATTGAAAGTGGTTCCGAAAAAGGATCCGGAAAAGTTGTGAATTCTTGTTTTTCACTACCAAAACCAGAAATTGATCTCGTTAGTATAGTTCCTGCTACAGTACAGAATGTGAGCAAACTGGACACTTCACCTACAATCAAAGCAAGTGGCAATGATTCTCTGATTGCAAATTCTGACGACGTGCTGAGTGATGTAGATTCTGTTGTAAATGAAAATGATGCTGTCAACAGTGAATTACTGCAAAAAGGAAACTTAAGCACAACACACGTAGATTCGAAGCCATCGAGGAAAAACGCCACCGCAGACGGATATTCTGAAAAGAAGCATTTTCCCAAAGAGCAGTCTCAGATCCCAGTTTATGATGAATTAACTACGAATTCAACTAGAAAAACTTCCGTAACATACCTTGCAACAGACAATCAAAAGAAACCGTGCGAAACGAAGAAACTAGAGAGACCAACGAAGAAGAGGAGAAGAAGAAGGTTGAAAAGCAGAACTCGGTTAGAAAACCTGATGACAAAGACGCTGATACAGAAAGCAAAAACAGAACAAACGAAACTAAAGAAGCAGAAAAACAGACGTCAATATAGCAAACGCCGTCAAAAAAACACCCTTATACAAAGCTGGTGATCAAGTCGCGCTTCAGTGCACTCAATTTGGAACTGGAATCAAACTCCTTCCCCGATTTTTTGGACCCTACAAAGTCACAGCTGTTAAGCCAAATGACCGCTATGAGGTAAAGAAAGTTGGAATACATGAAGGCCCTAACAAAACTTCCACAGCTGCTAATCTGATGAAACCATGGCCTTTTCAACAATGAACTCTTTGGACATTGTATTTAGTATTTACTAACTTTCATTCTTTTTTGTTCATTATTTTTTTAATTAGTTGAATTTTTTTCTCCACATAGAATTTTTATATGTACAAGATGCATTAAGATGTAATTTTTTTTCCTTGCCAAGAAGTTCCAGATATGCTCCTAAAGACGCTTGAGCATTTAAGACGGTCTGGAAAAACACCCTCAAGACGTTCCAAGATGATCCATTGACACTCAATGAAAATGACGTTTCCTTTTTTGTTTCCTCAGGACGTTCTAAGACGATGCATCCAAAGGAACAATTTTTTTTCTTTTTTTTTAAATGACTCATTTCAGATTTTGCTGTAACTCCATCATCGCCAGGAGGACCTGTCGCGTCAGGATGCCCGAGTGTGAATAGGAGGACAGCTACAACTCAACTCGACTAACGGTATCGCGAGAGAGATTGCTGATGGAAGACGAGACAAGCTGTTGTGTTTTCGACTAAGACGCAATGATTAGAGAACAAAGATGTATCTTCTTGATTATCACTCTTTTCTTCATTTGTAAATAGTCACCAATGTAAATAGCCGCTAATGTACCTTCACCAATAGTTAAATAAACTACTTTAGTTACCTGGATATGTATCGTCAACCTATAAAATCCCCTAGACGCCGAGTCCACATATATATACAAATCAAAATTCTAACTTTAATTTGAAATACACTGTATAACAAAAATTCGACGCACCAAGAAGGAGTTGTCCGATAGAGGAAAAAATTGATAGATAGGAAGATTATGTATAGAATAGGAAATGATTAAAATTTCAGAACAATTGAAGGATTTCTTTCACAGATACATTGTTGAAAAATAAAGAGCTCAATATGGTGTTGACCTACCTCTAGCCTGGGTGTATACTGCCACACGGCGTCGCATAGACTGATAAAGCTCCCGGATTGTCTCTTGCTGTATTTCTTAAGAAATTTGCTCTAATTGTCGGGCTAGGTCATCAACATTCCCTGGTAGATGCAGTCGATTTCCCATCATATCCCAGACATGTTCGATGGGAGAGAGATCTGGCGATCTGGCTGGCCAAGGAAGTGTTTAACAAGATGTAAGACAGTTAATAGCAACACGTGTCGTATGTGGTCTGGCATTATCTTGCTGAAACATAAGCCAGGTTACTGCAAAAGGAACAGTATCAAAACAGGCCTCAGAATTTCTTCGACATACCGCTGTAAGTGTGCCTCTAATGACGACCAAAGGGGTCCGGCTATCAAAGGAAACGGCACTCCAGTCCATAACTCCTGGTTGAGGGCTTGTGTGGCGCGCAATAGGGAAAGCGGGATCGGCAAGCTGCTCTGGGTGTCTCCAGACACATCTTCGATGATCATCACGACACAGTTGGAAGCGGGATTCGTCGCTAAAGTCTATACGTTCCCAGTCAGCATCATTCCAACCTGATCGAGCCAAGCACCACTGTAACCTGGCTCGACAGTATGCAGGCGTGAGTGACAGGTGGCTTAACGGTCGGTACGAGCTCAGATTTAGCTCTATCAGCCTTCTGTTAATGGACACTCGTGTGCGGGTCGCACATCTGATGGTTGATAACGATGAATCAGGCGCTGTGACAGCTGATCTGACAATTACTCTATCCTCCGGATCTGTTGGGTCGTAGGTCGACCGCTACCATAACGCTGAAATATGCCATTGTCCACCCATTCTTGTCAGCATCTTCTAATCGCCGCATCGCTTCGACTCATATATTCTTCGGTGTGCCCAACCTGTCCGTTTCAATCCAATGATACGACCTCTTTCAAACTCTGACAGTTGCTCATAAAGAGCTGGAATCCTGTGGCGATGTATACTTTCAGTCGTTGAAAGGTATCCTAAATCGCAATGCAACAGACATTTTTAAGAACATTTCAAGAGCAGCTCATTATATACGTCTGCTAGTGTTATGGTACCTTAAAGGCACCAATCGTTAAATACTAAGTTAAATACTACAAAATAACTAACTGTTACAATTATATTCTGAAATTAAATAATTTGCCTACAAACAATCTCAAGAGACCAGATCTGTTTATTGCGTTGTGTGATGTTTTTTCAAAAGAACTATTCCGAACAACCCCTAAGACCAAGCAGGAGTACTGGTGTTATGAACATTACACAATACATCACAAGAAAATACTCTGAATCAAATACATAGCCAAGGATAATGATTAAGGCACTAGAAAAATGACATGAAATCTTATAAACTTAAATCTTCATTATTATACCGAGATGACATCCAAAAATTCATTTAGAACCAATTATATTTCACCGTAAAATAATAATTTTTTATACAGTTTATCAGATTCTGCTGGCCAGCATAATATACAAAGGGATTTTTAATGAATCACCGAGTATGGTATCTTAAGTGTTTCCTAATTACGAGAATGATTACTTCGTTCAAAAGAAATTTCTTAATTTTCACAGGGAAAAAAAATTACATACATTAAATAAGTAATCCCTTAGGCAGATTGAAAGTATTTACTATTCATGTAGTCCCGTTGGAGAAAAATTAGTACTTTTACTCTTTCATTCAATTATTATTCAATTAAGGGTAATCAAGGGGTTAAGGTAGAATTAAAATTTTTATTTTTTCCTTATCTTTGCAAAAAAAAAAGTTAAAGTTAATCTCAAACCAAAAGAGTTAGCATCTTAAAGAGTAAAAGAAAGTAAAATTTAGCTAAAGTTAACTAATTTAGGATCTCTGTCTTAATTCATATATATATTTTTTATTACTTCCCAAGTTAAAGTTAAAAGGTCCTAAATAGAGTAAAGCACTGCAATTGCTTAACTTAACAGCCTGGACTTAAGATTCAACAGAAAAACTCCTGACAAGTAAGTTACATAGATTTAATTATAGTCTAAATATACATATTATTATTTCTTACATTAATTAATCATAGCTAGAAATTTTTCCTTTAATTAATCAAAGTTATAATTTCTCCTTTGTTTATTCATATTCATTCCATTATTTTGTGACTTTATAATTATCCTCATTATTTAAGTTCATGTTTACTGAATTAAGGTTGAAAGCTGTCCTTAAAATTCAAGTGAAAGGAGGTAAAGAACAAACAAAAAGTTGAACTCTCTTGAAAGAAATTTTTGAAGCTTAATTAAGCATTACCCATTGTAACAAAAAAAAGGTTCTGTTATTATTGAAATTTTAATCTTAGGCTTAGATTACTTTACAAGAAATACTGCTATTGACAAGACAACAAATGGAACTTATCTGCTGCATTATCCCCAGACGACCAGTCCGTTAGAAGAAAGTTTGACAAGGCACTCCACCGTACATATTTCTTGCCATCTCTGTTATAGATGTTATTCAGGCGACCTGAAGACCCATCCTAGTGGGAAGACAAAAAATGCATAGATGTTTCGAAGAAAAAATCTGGACTCCCCGTCCGTGTGGAAGAAGGTGGAAACTTCAGAAGAATTCAAGGAACGTCAGAGCTCCCAGTCCGCATGGAAAGGATGGCAAGGTGCATCGAGGAACATCAGAACTCCTTAGACGTACATCTTTTTCTTCTTCCTGTAACTCAACCGTCTATGGGAGCAGGCATCAAGCCGAAAGCGGCTTTTACCGGATAGAGGCCTTGGACGTCTAAACTTTTAACGGTCGCCCTGGGTAATCATGGCGGCTCTTCCAGAGGAAGGTAACGCGAGTTCTTCTTAACAGCTACTTTCCGAGGCAAACAAAAGGCGAGCAAAGGCTTGCACTCGGGTTTTAATCGTCCAGACTTCCAGAATTTTCTAAATTCACACAAATTGGTGAAAAAGTATGCAAATCTCGCCAAGCACAAAACAGTGCTGCGAAAATCTAGTTTTTCCCTCTACACACCAAAAAAATTCCACCTTCGCCACCCCCTTCGCCAACGGAAGAGGGGTGAGGGAAAGAATGTAACAACCCTACTACCCAAGTTGCACGACCGGACGCTGAGCACGACCTTTGACGAAAACTGCTCGAAAAAACGCTCTTTTAGAAGAATAAAACTTTTGACCCGAAATTCAACAATTTTAACAATTAAATGGGCATATTTCTCCAACGGGGCGACGTACAATCATGAAAGTAGATTCATATGAAAACTAAATTTTTTCTCTCGAAGAGGTATAAATTTCATCCATGTGAATAAAAGGAAGTATTTTTAAATCTCAAATATTACGCAGAAGGCAACCGATTTCCCCTTGTCTCCTTTTCCCGAAAGCTAGTACTATCGAACGCGTAACTGTAAGAATGAGAACCCTGTTTAACTCTGCATAAAAATAATTGATTCTTTAACGTAAACGGCACAACTAGTGAAGAAAAATTTAGAATAAGAATAAATTAATGCATATAGTTTTACTCACTCAATAATTAATTATCAAATAAACTGCAATTAACTACATATTAATCCACAATTCTAATCTAACTAAAATCGCTACATAACACTAGATGCGCAGTTCCAATGCGCTGGAGAACGCTCTGTTCATTCATCGGACACCAAATTTGAATCATTTGCATATTTGGTCAAAACATTTATGCATACGAAATTTCGAAGCAATCGAATGATTCCTTCTTGGTGCGTTGATTTTTTTTCTAGAGTGTAGTCATTTAACTCTTTGTCTTAACTCGAGTATTTTCTCTTTCGTTAAAAACAGTAATTCCTTATAAAGAACTTCTCTGAGCTTAATCCCTTAGAAACTAATAGCTATCATATGACAATTTACACAACGCTGATGAAGTAGATGGTTTTACTAACTGAAACACAACCAGGCAACAGCAATTTTAGAGGGTTATTTATTAGTCAACCAAACGATATCAAAATCGAGCCTAATTCATTCTGAATAAGATTTTATTTCGAATATATCACACTTCTTTCTGCTTCTATTGCGAATTAGAAGCTGCCGTGATACCGTTTTCTTACCACGACGATGTCAAAAAATGTAAAGGTTCTGAAACAGGCACGATTAGTGTGTCGAGTTTATTTGTGTCCGCAAATGACAACTAAAAAAAAAAAATATTGAAATCTGCCACTACTGCAAGCTTTTTCAATTATTTGTAAACATCTGTTTTTAACGTATCTGAATTATTATTATTATTATATATATAGTATATATATATATATATATATATATGCTAGATAATGACCTGGGACCTTGTGTCGATGTACGTGTTTATAGTCTGTAGAATTTTACTTGTCTGTTATTTATTATTCTTTTTCCATTGCTAAATCCTTTCGGTTATTTCCAAATTCCCGTCAGTACTCGCTATCTTTTAACTAGAAGATAAAATGAGGGCTAAAAGTGAATTTCATTGGTGAGTTGAACTTTACTGCAGTTGTAAAAATTCTCAAATATCATATGATGTGATGAGTTACTATTTACTCTACACAGATTGAAAAATTATATACTGATTAAAGACTTTTCTGAAGCCTTTGAACAGATGAGTGTAACTGCTGATAGAAAAATTTCGAAAGAGGATGCCAGTTTTCTTTTATGCGATAAGAAGCTCAAAGAAGACAAATGCGGTTGATTGCCACTGCCGGCGTTCTGTCCGTCGGCTTGAATCAGGAGTGTATTGATAAGCTGCTTTTTCCTTTGGTGTTAATTGCTCTGCAAATATCTTGCCTTTGAATGCAGTTCCAAAAAGAGCGTCAATCAAGGTTTACTATATTAGCTTAAGATAAGAGTCACCTCCAAAACGAAAGAAAATTACGTTATCTATGCCGTAAAAACTACATATAAAGGACTGCATATGTAGGTTCTACGAAGTTAGGTTCTTTTAATCATCAAATTTAGAACAGCAAGTTTGAACCAGATCACTCTACTTAATCATACTCTTCTTCAACCGGGCTCACTGAATGCAAATTGGAAAGCAGCTAGATAGCAATGCAGTGCTTATGAAGGGGTCAGGATTTGTGCTTTAGGATCGGAAAAAAGTAGGAATGCGAGAAAAGCCCAGTTATAAGTTGTAGACTGGAATTTCTTTAATTTATGGCATTCACCTGCATATCTTTAAGACAGATATCGTGACGGCTCAGAGGTATTGGGATGAAATCCTTTCCTCTTAGTGAGATTTTATGTTTCAGCAGTTGGTTTGCTGTTTGTTCTTATGAAGAAAAATCCACATTGACATTGATCAAACTTGTTGAATGAATTAATACTTTGAGAACGAAACATTTGCTCGGATGAAGTGGTCACCGAATTCATCTGATTTTGACCCCGTCCAAAATCTTTGGGATATCCGCAGACGTGTTACTTTTGCCTGTGTAAGCTCTCGAATGACTCTCAAAAGCTGGAAAGCTTCTTATTAGGAGATCAGAAATTAATGTCCTCTGGAGAATTTAACCATTTTATTCAAGATATGAAACGACGGTGCAGCACTTGTGTAAAATAGCTAGTGGTGGTCTCATTCATTATTAATGTAACTTTAGTTTGTTTATATACTTCCTTTTTTTTGGTGTGTACAAAATTTGAAGTATACATATAAAATAATCATGAGTGCATCTAAATACATTATACTAATTTATTATTTTCCATTTGTGATTACATAATCAAATTTTCAAGTTTCATGTAAAATTTTCAATCTTTCAAAATGTAATTTTTCAAATTATGTCTAATTTATTCTCAGATGCTTAATTTTTGTATAATGCTTCATTCAGTTCTACAAGTAATAAAGTTACAACTCAAAAGTTTTGCCTGTGACTTACAGATGAAAGGTAAAGCTTAAGACAAATATTTGGAGTGCTAGTTTTAAGCGAATTCGAAATCAAGAGTAAAGATTACTATATCCATGTTATTAACGAATTTAATTCTTCTAACCAGGAGAAATTCTTTTTGTCACACTTGAAAGTCCGACTGCCATTAAAACCTGCTTCCTTCTAAATGGAAACAGTAGTATATGGAAACACTCGCAGAAACAGCCTACACAGGAAGGAGATATCTTAAATACTCATTAATTCGTGTTTTTTTAAAAAAAAACAGCTGAGACATAAATTAGGAAGAGAAAGGGGGAAATCATGTAAGCATTTTAGTTTAACTAAACTCTTACAATGTTATCTTCAGGTTTAAAAAATGCCTGATAATGCAGAGACCCTTAAGATTGTAACAAGATTTTTTTTGTTTGAAAATCGAAACAACAATAATTTAAAACAAAAAAAAACAGGGTTTTTTTTCCTTTGATAATCAAAATAAAGAAGGACAGCTTCCTGAAGTTATATAGTATTACCCACCTCGAGTAAAAAGTTAATGTTTTAAGATGAAAAACAGTTTCATCTTGAAACATTAAATAACAGTATTCGACCTTTGACATTAGAGAGTCCAATGAACGGGCTAAGGAGCATTTTAATTCCATGGCATCGCATTTTTTGCTACGCAATGGCATATTCAATGCAATGTGCTAGCATGCTCAACAAAAGATTATTTAAATTCTTGAATTATGAACTTGCTCTTGCATTCTGTAAGTGGCGTTTTATGGTACATGCGATTACTAAGCACTACTGCGTAGAATTACTGGCCGACCGATGATTCCGCTCCACGCAGGATTTGCTAAATCACTTTTTTTTTCATATATAGCATTACGTATTTTAAAGCCAGAATGAATTATTTTCCTACAGCTCTGGCAGTTTTTTTTATAGCTTGCGATTTTTTGTGTGACATATATCGAGCTCTACCACCATAAGCACGGGGATCTGGGACACTCCAGAAGAAGGATAGGATATTTTTCATGACGAATATCGTTATGTAGGAGAATATTTTCTTACAATTCCTAATTATTCTTAATTTCTTAAGATTGTTATGTAAGTTTTTTCTCTTCTTTTTTCAGATTCCAGTTGACAGATCTTTTAGAAAAATACTTCAAAGCTTGCATGCAGTCATATTATGGAATTAACGCGATCTTAGAAGTAAAATTACAGACGTCACATCATCAAGATCTCAATTTCGAGTTCTGTAAAAATTTATGAAGCATTTGCTCGATTCGCCGAATACGTTAACAGGTAACATCAGCTAAGGAATAATAAGATGTGTTTAGACTCAACCAGAGTCCAAATCTTTGTAATATATTTGTATTTCATTTTAGCTACAGGAGTCTGTCTAATAGCTATTTTATTATCATTAAATGAAGTATTACAAACCTGTAATGTCACAGATAATTATTATTACTGCATTTCCTACGAACAAACCACAGAGATAACAGTAGTCGACTTTGACATTAGACAGTCCTATGAACGGGCTAAGGAGCATTTTAATTCCATGAAATAAACTGCCAATTAATATCGAAGCTACACGAAAGGAGAATAAGTTCCTATTTTTAATTCTATGATTAACTATTAGACCATTTTATTAAATTCCGATAATATTTATCTGTATGAAAATTATGACCAATTGTCTTACCATAGTTTAACTAGTTTGAGTCCTTTTTATTGCAGTTCTTACAAACCTGTACTATTATTCTCGGGTTTTAGCGGGAAAACCCTTCGACTACAATCGAGTGAAAAGTTTTCCAATTTCATCTGGAGTCAAAACGCAGAACCCATTAACTCTTAATTCGATTCTTCGGCAATGGAACTGAAGAGGGGGAGGGGTGGTGGATAGAAATGTTTCTCCGGATCCTGACAGACAATAATTACTCTGTCAACAGAATGTCTTTGCTCCTATTGCGATTGCGTTCCGGTCTCAATATTTGCCCCGATATTATAAGTACACGGAAGGAGCCTTCGGATTAAAGGCCCAGTGTGCCACCAGGGGGCTCTGTTTGCCTACGCTGAGAATAACGGATACGTTTAGTAAGTCTGGGTGATTTAAACATCGTTCTATTCCACGACCAATAGACAGAGGGTTTGCTGCGAAAAAGAATTTCGAGAAAGGGATCATATAGTAAATACATATATTAGTTTACTGGTCTGCTCATACAGAATGCTTATACTAATAATGAAACTGTTTTATCCATCATGTAATGTTATAAGTGAAAGTTGCATTATAAAACATAAGGCCTGCATATCAGAGTTTAATTTATTTCATTCTAAATAAATTACAAAGCTGTTTTGTCCTCTTCTGTACTGTTTAAGAAAAATGTTGTTCAAAATCCGTTGTATCAAAACCAAAAATGAAGAAAAAACAGTAGGATCTAAAATTTACTAATTAGAAAATAAATATCGCTAGGTTTGGGAATTGGTTAGTGAGGGAACGTCCAGATTAATTCATTCGAAATTGAATCTCCTGCATGGACCGTAAAACGTGGTTACTTGAAAGCCTTGTAAGGTATTTCTCCTGTCTTCTTAGCATGCCTTTGTGGTGTAGTGTTCAGCACACTTGGAGCATATTCGCGAGGTCCGTGGTTCGAGTTCCTGCGAGGGCATTGCTTATTCTTCTCATCTCCTAATACAAATATTCTTATAACTCTACAGTGGCGCCCGAAATAAAAAAGGTGGTGAATAACGATTCTTTACCACCAGGATTTGGCGATTGGATCCCCCTAATCCCCAGTAGCCCTTTAAAAGAGGGAGTATATAAGGTATTTCTCCCGTCTTCTTAGCATGCTTTTGTGGTGTAGTGGTCAGCACACTCGGCGCGTATTCGAGAGGTTCGTATTTGGAGTCCCGGCGAGGGCATTACTCATCTTTTTCATCTCTGCTTCTTTCAAAAAAACCTAATGTCTGTCTCTACAGCCTATTCTCGAGAAATAGATGAGAGGAAGACTCTATTTCAGCAAACGAGATTGGTAGGTCCTCTGATTCCATTCCTTTTTACCAAAATTGGAATGGATGTGAGGAAAGTCGTAGTGTAGACCGTGTGATGGTTAACGACCCAGAAAATAACCGCCTACAATGCTTCTCGTGAAAGCTATTTCTGGAGCTAATGGCAGAGTCGAGTAACCAATAGCAACAGCAGATTATAAGATTACAGTGATTTAGGAATAGTAAAAATGAAATATAAGCAAAAAAATATAACTTTTAAGCAGTTAATTTGTTGTGAAAAAAATGCAACTGCAGATCTTCAGTTTTACTAGAAACGCGAGCAACTTTTATTTTTATTTAAGTTGCCTATATTTTTTCGTAACTTTTGTTTGAAATTCTATTGAAAAATAAGACATTGAAGTTAAAAATAAGAAAAGTTATTCTGATACTTGAAAGTGCACACATCTTTTTAAATCACTAAACAATTTCTAACTGTGTAAAATTTTATAGCTAATTGCCCTAAAACTAAAATAAATAAATAAAAAAAAAACAATGTTCAAATTTTTTAGTCATTGTTTTCGTATGCTAAGACAGCAACAGGTAATTAGTTAGAAAAGTACAGAACCGAGATTAAAGAAAAAAATTAATAGTCTGCTTCGATTAAATGGAACACGCCGAGAACGTAAATTTTTAACCTTATTGGGCAAATGTCCTCAATTAGACAAACAAAGTTTCCTAAAGTTTAAAGAATTAAAAAAGTTAACCTAACATTTTACGAAATAACAAATTATTTATTCAACGTAATTATATAAAAACAATAGCAAAATCTGTTTTAATGATTTAAAACAATAATTAAAATAGTTCACGATAAACTATTTCCATTTTCCCATTTGCTCGGTATCCCATTATATGGAGTGACCTCACAAATACGTTTATGTTGTCTTAAAATACTCTAATCCTCCTCTTTTCTCAATGCAAAATAACAACTCTGAGAAAAGTTTGCTATTTAGACATTTGATTTGTGTAATTAACATACTTGTCAAATTCAGTCTTAATAAGAGTTACTGAAAGCATCTGCATAGAGTATTTGTTTTGCTGGGCAGTTTTGATTGACTGACTGTGAGCGAATAGTGTCACAAATTTCACATCCGTTATGGATTGGGGACTTTCTTTATCGATAACCTTAATGAAGTATTATCTTAACATATCAAAGGCTTTATGGCATTTGTGTAGACCAGCTTGCTTAAATTCACATATATCATTACCATTTCCAGATTAAATAATAATGTCAAGTTTGTAGAAAATAAAAAATGTGATGTGTACACCACATGACTTTCTTGTATTGAATATTAAATTATACGCAATTTACATTTCATTTAAACTTATTGGATTGAATTAAATCTACCTCGTCGATAGCGCATAAACCACAATAGAATAAATGCACTCTTTGAAATTCACTATGTTTGTTTAGCGTAACGATATTGTGGCGCTAGGTTCACTTAACAAAGTTACATCTCATTAATTTTATAACTCAGAATGCACAAAAATTATGTCTATCATTTGAAGAATTATCTAATCGTTGCCACATGTTCTATTCAAATACTGTGATAAATCTTAGACGATATAAAATAGAAATTAAGCAAAAAAAAAAAAAGCAGTTTTTCACAAAAGATTCAGTATTTCTCATTCAATTAATTCCGACGTCACTTCGCGACAAGACGAAAATATATAAAAACTCAAAATATCTATATTAAATATTACGAAGTAAATCTTAAACACTTATTTCTTCAAATAAATTCTAGAATGGATTAAGCATCATTTAATTCGCAATAATAAAAGAAGGCGTTATCTTTGTTGTTGCGAAGCTTAGTTTCTCTAGATTGGGAACAAATCCACTATTCTGTTAAGTTTCAAATGTAAACAAATATGAGCGCTATGGCCAAAATAATTAGGCTTAGCCGCACTCAAACAACTTAATGTTATAATTGCAGAATTACCAATAATTTGAAAATTGTTGATAATTCTTCAGTTATAACATGCAGGTTAACTAAAGGCATAAAAAACTTAACCGTAAGACAAGTAGAGCATAATTCAATCCTTTTTAAAGCAAAAAATGCACAATTTACAAGCATCTAAGAATAAAGAAACTGAGCTCACTGAGGAGAGTAATAGAGTGGATATATACATATATTTATATACTGTTGATGCAGCCGATTGCAACATAAATAGGAGGTGCACACCTACATGTTATAGCAGTCCTATATGCAAATTTTCAACGTTCTGAGGCTATTCGTGCTTGACTTATGGGAGATACATTCATACAAACTTACTTACGCACGCACAGTTGCCACGAAAAAATAAATCTCTTCAGAATCCATTTTAAATCAGTTTTATAGTTGTTTGGGAAAAAGATAGTCCTTTATTCTGTCCTTTCGATCAGATATCACGCAAAAACATGGTTAAATTTCATTCGATAACGGTCAAAATGGATATTTTCGTTGATATACGATACCCGAAAAGTATCGCGATTACAGTACTTCCTTTTTATTTCATACAAGGAAGCAAAAAAGCAATACGTTGTTTAAATCTTTACTAATTTTTAAATGTAAGAATATTTTAATTGCTAAAAAGCACAGTAACCGGATAGGAGTATTTCTTTGACCTGAGAAGTGTCCCAATCAGTTTAAACAAACGAAGTAGCTGTGGTCATTTTAAGGATTAAAATTTCATAAAATAAACGACTTACATATTTTACAGTATCAGCTATAACTCTGGAAAGCTTGTAATTACATATATTCTCAAATGGGCAGTATTACAACTATTAGGTATAAACTCTAATAACTTTTTCCTTCATATCATAAAACGAATAGCTGCGTATTGTAAATCGTATCCACATGTACAGTGAAAAAAAAAAGTTCGAGTACTATCAAGACTGGTCACGTGAACTATTTTGAAATCTTCTGGGCTTCATGTAGAACTTAAGAACCCTCTTAACTTACTACTAAGTTATTCAGAGTAATTAACTGGCTTTGGATACCTAGTTATAAAATTTGGTTGATTTTCGGTGTCCATTCTGTTTATATTCTTAAATCCGATTTAGTAGATACAGTACTGCATCGTGGCAAAATACATTTCAGTTAATGGTATTGTACTTTAGTACAGAAAACTGTATTTGTATATAATGGTAATAAGTATGTACTTTCATTCCGTACTAAAATTTCTTCTTAAATCTATTCCTAATTGTTATCATTTTAGAAGCTTTGATTCTGTTTATTTATCTTTCAGGCTATTAAATTTAAAGCACTTTCAGATGGTGAATTAGAGGTAACGTTACTTTGTTTACTTTATTCAACTTAGCAACAAAGTACCGTTACTTTGTTGACTCAGTTATTATTCGTAAAACTTTTTATGCTGTTAGTAAGCATTATTAGATTTTTATGCAAATTTTACACAACACAAATAAATTTATTTTACATACAAAATTATTCTTCACAAAGATCATTTAACCTTCCTTTCTTCTAACGTCAGTAATAGCCCTTCCATCGTTTCACCAAACATTTGTTCGTCTGATTACCAGGTTCTCATTTCATAAATGAAATTCTTCAGTTTTCCATGTAAGATAATATGCACAGAAGTTCTGTATTTTTAAACTAAGAAAGACTATCTGCAGATTGGCTGAATAAAATGGACGACGACGGGTCAGTAGTTATCAGCATTAATGGAGCAGGCTTGTCAACGTTTCGTCTTATTTAGGGTTCTTTTCGTAATTAATTAACTTCGTAATGTAGCCTCATAATTGAGATACACTTAGCACAGAACATCACATTATTAATAGTCTAGAGCACGAACAAGTTAAACATACACACACACATATATATATATATATATATGGTTAAGAATAAATAATAATTAACCCTTGAGCTGCAAAGGACTGAATTTTTAGGACATTATTAAAAAGAATTACTAAAAAGATTAACCCAGCTTAGGAAACATTGTCTAGGTTATCAATATTGTCTCATGTTAATCTTGAATTTTATACAAAATTATTATGTTTTAAGGTTTATCCTAAGTTTAATAACAGTTATTTTAAGTTATAATTCGTTCCTATTTATTTAATTTCAGCTGACAATTTCCAGCCAAAATGTAATTTCAGAAATGCAGTTAATGTAAATGAGTAAGAGTACTATTTAAGTCGATGTTTCGCCGACTTCGAGAGGGAGAGACTGATTTTCCTGACTAGCGCACGTTTGACATTTAACTACATTCTCTCTTAGGATACTACGCTCGGCCATACTTTAGGCCCTTGCTTGGCTTCGCCGATTTAATTAATATTTAGGGGCGAACTACTTAGAATTCTGATAGCATCGGCTATATCTTTCAGATAGCTTTAGTTAAGCTTAGTTTGGTTTAAATTCATTATTATTTAAGTTCAAGCCCAAGTGGAGGCTTTGTGTATACTCCGAGTTACGAGTTGATGGTATTTATTCTGAGAAATAAAGGGTGGTTAACCCTTCTTAAGTCTTACGTGTTTGTTCACACGCTTAAGCGATTATTCGCTTGTTAGTGTTCATGGAGTTCTAAGATAGAACATTGGAATTAAATAAGTAAAACCCCACATTTGGCGCCCGAAATTGTTCTTAACGAACCATGTCGCTAGGTACTTAAGATTTCTCGTTGACTCCTCCCACCTTTCAGTTCCCCCAACCACAACCGAGTATCATGCAGGGATTCGGATTTGTTGTGGAAACTATGAGAGCGACGATTAAGCCAACAGCAATTTTTGATGGAAGAGTATTCGTAATGCAGCTGGATCTACACGTTATATAATGTGAACCAGCCGCAAAGAATCATCATTGCTACTTCGAACTTAAAAGATCAAGCCCTCAGCTGGTACAAAAATATTGGCAAGAGTTTGTTGGAGGATCCAGGATCCAATACGTGCACGTGGGAAAATTTTAAAAATTCACTATTGAAAGCATTCCCAGTTGTAAGAGACCGCGCAAGATTGGAATCAGAAACATTTAGTTAATATCAAACTAATTTCAACAAATTAACAGGCCCGACAAGGAAATCATTGAAATAATTTTGCCGCGGTTGCTTCCGTCAATTCAAGACTTTCTTGAAGTTAGAAATCAGAAAACGCTGGTAAGCTTATTCGCACTATGTGCCAAACTTCAGAGTAGGCGAACGGCCTAAAATGCGCGTACGAACAATTTTAGGCAGTATTCAAGGTTTCACGCCCAGACGAAACATCAGAGTCAGCAGAATTCCTATCAGCAAGGGGGAAAAGTAGCAAAGCCAGATAAAAAAAGGCAAGTCAGACCAAAGCGTGGGGAAATAAGCAGCTGGGGCGGAAAAGAAAAAGTTACGTACAAAATTTGGCCTTGCCAGAAATCCAGATATTCCTAAACGACGTCCCTACAACCGCCCAACTGGACACCCGGGCTCAATGCAGCTTCCTGTCGCAGGATATTTTAAAAAGCATTTTCGTCCTTATAGACTGTTTAAGATAACGGGACAACGGATGATTGCTGCCCAAGGCAAACAGTGTGTCTGCTTGGGAAAAATGGGGCTGCATGTTCAAATAAAAACGAGGTCCAAACAATCAACTTTTCTCGCAGTAAAGAATTTATTAACCACAGTCATATTGGGGTTTGATTTCTTACGTGCAGCTAGCGCAAAAATTAATTTTAAAGAATCTACCTTACAGGTCAAGATGGACAAAATTCAAGAAGGAAAAACCTCAGTCCCGGAGGTAAATCTAAGTCACTTCCAAGAAGGGAAGAAAGAAAAAAATTCAAGAATTGGTAAGAACGTTTTCTCAATTATTCGATGGAAAACCTGCCTTCTGCCAGATTGTTCCCCATAGCATCGACACTGGTAGTGAGCCCCCAGTTCGTTCAAAACCGTACAGATATGATTGGGTGAATTAAGACATTCTCGAGCAACACATTAAGAAAATGCTCGGATGGATAATTACGCCAAGTACCAGCCCCTATGCTAGTCCCGTAGTTTTATGTAGAAAGAAGAATGGACTACCACCCGCAGATCCGAGCGCATGGAGATTCGCTATTGATTACCGAAAATTAAATAATATAACGAAATACCCCTCATATCCTCTCCCGATAACAGATGAAATTATAAGGAAAATTCGGTCAACTAAATATATGACAGCCTTACACCTGACATCAGGATATTTTCAAATTGCAGTAAAACCCGAGAATGTCGAAAAAACAGCTTTTATTACAAAATCAGGCATGTATGCCTTTTTGAGAATGCCGTTTGGCTTAAGCGAGCTCCGGCTACATTTAAAAGAGTTATGGATATTATTTTAAGGCCACTCTTGGGAAAAAAGTACAGTCATCTATCTCGATGATATTGTGAAAGCGAAACCCTAGACGAACAAGTTACACATTCAGAGGAAGTTTTTACATTATTAAATGAAGCGAGCCTCAAAATTAATCCTAAAAAGTGCAGATTTGCCGCCAAGGAATTGAGGAACCTCAGCTATAAAATCTCGAAAAACGGTATCGAAACTGACAACTCTAAAATTTTAGCGATCAAAAGTTATCCTCCTCCAAATACAGCTAAGAAATTATCATCTTTTCTGGGAATGTGTACTTGTTATAGAGTATTCATTAAAGATTTTACAAAGATGGTTGAACCCTTGTTGGTGCTTAAACGAAAAAAATCTACTTTCACACGAACAGCGGCAGCGAACTCGGCATTTGAAGAATTGAAACACGCCTGAATTAACGCCACTGTTTTTAAATTCCCGGAAGGGGATCAAAATTTGGATATTGCAGCAGACGCCTCAGACTACGCAGTTGGCGCAATTCCTTTCCAAAATGGCCAGGCAATAGCTTTTTTTAGCAAGACTTTTAATCCAGCTTCACGAAATTATACCGCAACTGTGCGGGAAACCCTCGCGGACCTATTAGCGGGAAAAAATTTTGTGTGTACTTTAAATGTGCCCCAATAACTGTGTATTCAGATCACGCGGCAGTTAGTCGCCTATACTCCCGTAAAATTCTTTCGCCCCCGCTCATACGTTGGACACTAAAACTGCAAGAGTTTAATTTAATAATAAAGCACACGCCGGGGAAGGAAAACGTTGTTGCAGACGCACTATCAAGAATAAAGATCGATGAAGACGGAAATACAATTAAATGTAGGATGCTAACTGGAAAAATAATTGAATCACGACAAACAATAACTGCCGAATTAAAAACGGAAACAGAATTTAAAGACATTTACGCTTATCTGGAAGATCCCGAAAATTTTGAATATGTAGACTTAACGTCTATTCGCAATAGGGCGGCTCATTATGAAATTATCGATAAATTGCTCTTTTGCAGGAAAACAACCAACGATAATCAAGAACTGCGACCAGTAGTCCCAATCAGTCTACGCTCAAGTAATCTAGAAGAGTTCCATGATTCTGAATTGGGAGCCCATCTTGGCGTTAGGAAAACCCTGCAAAGGGTCCGCGAAGTGGTGTATTTTCCGCGGTCGTACGAAGGTGTGATGGCGTATGTCACGTCCTGTCACTTGTGTCAATAAATTAACATATTGACATTGATTTACATTGATTGACAATTAATTGGCAATGATTTGCTTGGTCCCTATCCTAGAACAAAGATTAATAAAAATAGATACTTGTTAACCATTGGGGATCATTTCTCAAAATGGGTAGAAATAATTCCCCTTAAACGGGCTTCAGTAAAAATAGTAGCATATGCGTTTCTAAATAAATATATTTTAAAATACTGAGTCCAAGTAAAAGTAATTTCGATTGTGGTAGGCAATTTGTAAGTAATTTATATGAAAATCTGTGTACAGGGGTTGGCATACGCCATCTAAAAAGGGTACCTTATAGACCGCAATCAATTGCGGAACGCGTAAATAAGAATATAGTTAAAATTATTCGGTGATATGTTAAGAATTATCATGACCGTTGGGACAGCTGTGTCAATGAATTAGGCTTTGCCTTGAGAGCAGCAGAACATAATACTACACAAAACACCCCCACAGAATTATTCCTAGAAAGAAAAATTTTAACGCCCCTGGATAAGCTATTTTTCGTTCAACAAAGAGAGGAAGAGTTTAAATTGTAACACATACAGAAAATTCTTAATGAGGCCATCAAACATTCTGATGCGGCAACGTCGAAACAAAACGTATACTACGATAGAAACAGACGCGAAGTAGAATATACGATAAAGCAAAAAGTATTAAACATTAAGCATTCTTTATCATCTGCACCCGAAAATAGGGTTGCCAAATTTGAGCCCAGGTTTGAGGGGCCTTTCATTATCGAGAAAATTAAATTTTCTACGGTTTACTTAAAGGCAGAAAACGGACAGCAAACAATTGCTAACATGGACCAGCTGAAACCGTACTATAGTCGTACGGATTTTCTAGTTTTAAAAGATCTATTGCAGGTTCCTGGCAGCGCTCCAAGAGTATGGATTTCGCCGTCGTCTAGCAGGGATCCTCCAGCAATGAAAAGAAAACGAGCGTATAACATTGAACAAAGTACCGCCAGACGAACGCAACAGTAGTCACAAGGTTCAGGCCCAGCGAGAATGAAGAAAACGAAACAGAAAAGAGTTCCCCTTCTACAAAAGCCAGCGCCTACGGGAAAGCGGAAAAGGCTCATGGAGAATATTCAAAGAAAACGTCCAACACTAGAACTGAAGCCAACTACCTTGAAAGAAGCCACAGGAATATGGCAGCCAAGATCTACGAAAAGATAACGATTCGACGAGGCAAGATCTATTCCTTTTCAGGAAACCAGGAAAACCAAGAAAATATTGAAGGATTCCGAGGGAAGATCTGGATACTACAAGGCAAATTGGAAGCCAGAGTTCCAGAACCCTCAACCGACGAGAAAAGCAGGCCGATTCAACGCCCGAGGAACGAAAAGAAAGGAGGGGCGGGAAGTGAATGTCAGCTGTCCGAGAAGAGTGAGAATCCAAAGTTTAAGACCTCCCACTTGGCAAGAATTTTGCGACAAAAGAATGGAGGAGTATAGAAACCAAAAAAGATAAGTGAAAATTTTCCTTGTTTTCTATTTTGTATTGACAGTTCGATTTGCGTCATGTGTTTAAAGTTGCTAAATACTGTTTAAAGCAAAAAATTGAATTCGCAGTTTTGCGAGAATGTAGTTGTAACTATCCGTTAAACAGAAACGATTTTTGAAGTTTCCGAGAATTTATTTTGTAAATACCATTCTTTTAAGAATTCTCAAATTACGATAAACTAATTTGTGAATATGTTTAGTCGAAAGACTTCAAATGTGAACTTAAAGAAAGATGGTAGCAAAACTTTGTGAATTTTGTAATAGAAACTATAACGAATGATGTAAAAGGAATTTTAAAATTTACCGTGTTAAAATGTTCTAGTGAATGTAGAAATACTAATGTCAGCTTTTAAACTATTTTAAAAGTTAAACTTGTACAAATGTAAGTTTTTGTCAAGCCTGACTGTAAATACTTTGTATAAGAGATGAATTGAATGAAAGTATAGACGGAATGTGTTTAAAATTAGGCTCTCCAGGTTTCACTGAAGAATTTTAATTAAGCTTCTATGTTAGTACATTAGAACTAGCTTTCTGTTTGAGGAGTCTTCTGAGGTCTGCAATGTCTAGTTTCTAACAAATCGCAGCTGTTGGATACTTAATAGTGTATCTTGGCGGAAATACAACAATAAGAAGCTCGTTTCACTGAGAACAATTTCTGGAGAGCGTGGGGGGAAGAAGATTTAAAATTTGGTGTCAATGAAAGTGGTTGAGGGCCAAAATAATTTAAAATAATAGCATAATAATAGGAAAAATCAGAGTCTAATATCAGGGTCTAATATTGCTTTGCAATAGGATTATAGATCGAAATATCCAGCCAGATAGGTTTCTTATTTTGAAGACTCTAATTAGGTAAATTAGGGGTTTAGTGCCACCGTCTTCCAACTGGGTTTCCCTGACTTCTTTGTCACTCCATTGGTCTGATTCAGATGAAGTTGAATTCGTAACTTGACGTACTACCAGATTGAGCAGCTCGTACTTCGCTTCGGCACTGAGATGCTATCGGAGGATTTTGGGCATGGTCTCTAGACAGCGTTTCTATGTGATAATCACTTCTGATAACGGATAGTGATGTCATATTCCTGAAGTCTCTGCATCCATCTGGCTATTTGGCCTCCGGGATTCTCGAAATTTAAAAGTCAGGTTAACGATGCATGATCTGTGCGGAACAGGAATTTTCTGCAGTACAGATAATGGTGGAAATGTTCCACGGCTTTAATTTTGGTGAACATGTCTTTGCTGGTGATACAATAATTCTTCTCCGCTTTAGATATCGCTAATCATTTACGTCATCGACTGTCACCGAGATAACCATCCCGACAACTGTGGAGGTTGGTAGGTCTTGTTTCGGATTCTTACAATGCCTTAGCATATTCCAATATGCCTTACCGGAAATTTCTACTTTTAGCTATGGATCCAGGAGGTAAAAACTCTGCTGATACTTTGATGTTGTCTTAAGCTATTATCTGGTGGATGTATTTAATTCTTTAAGTTTAATTCCGAATAGGATTATGCCCTCAAAGGGAAAATGCACTGAATTAAGAACAAGGAAAAATTGTATTTCCTTAGGCAGTCTAATCCGAGTATACAGGGATCTGTAATATCCGCCACATATGCCATGTGATGGTAGGCAGCACTTCCAAACGTGATGTTCACGTTTAACTTTACATCCACGCCGATGATTTTATCACCGTAGTTTAACGTATGACGGCGTCCAGTTTACTTTCCAATCGTTGATCCTTCCAATCATCCCAAGATGAAGAGTCCATTACTGCCGTAACTCATTGCAAAAATCTGAATCGATTAAAATGTTACAACCTCCACCCCGCAAGATGGCCACTTATTAGTTTCTCCTTCTCACTGCTAGGAGCTGTCTCAGTTCCCGAATCTTGAAATATTCTTCACTTCTTTCGTATTGGGCCTTCATCACCGCGGTTATTTAGATTCGGCTTATTGCCACTTTTACACCGTCTCAAGGCATTGATTTGCCTCATTAAATTGTCTAGACGAGCAGCTGATTTACTGGCTCCTGGACACGATCAGCTCTCACTGGTTGGCGGTTTTTTACAGGTTGCTTGCTTGGCTGCCTCGAATTTCATGGATAAATAGCTTTTTAGATCTTTAAGAACCGTCATTCGCAAAGCTTTCTGTATCTCCTCGTTTTGGATGCGGTAGCGAAATACTACAGGAGCAGGATTTCCGTTATATCTGAAGGGTAGTAAGAAAACGCAAGATGAGACAAACTTTCAACATCCGTGGTAAGCTCTTGGAGTGTTTCCATGGGCTTCTATTTGCAAGATTTTAACTGAAGCCTTATACAGTCTTTTAAAACTGTTCTCACCAAAGCGCATCTCCAACGCGCCGTATAGAGCTTCGATGTCTAGCCTCTGGTTTTCGTGTAGAGTATGAGCGATATCCTTTGAGTCTGCTCTCATAAAAGCGGCGAGATAGCTGGCCTTAGCTTAGGAATCCTATCCATGCGTCCGCCACTTTAGAGAACTGAGACCTGTACACTCGTCGAGCGGTCTTCCTGTCATACTTGTATAGCTTCAGAAAGGATCCGGAAGATATGTAAGAATTTAAAGCTGTCATATTTGTTTCCAACTATCATTATGGATCTCTTCAAGCTAACAGTTTCCTTCACAACAGCAGAAACTTTGTTATTGACTTGTTATTCGACTGCAGAAACAGCTCTTTCTTCGATTTGTTCTTAAAGAGCAGAAATTCTTTCCTTGATTTGGTGTTCGACAACAGAAATATTTCTTTCTTCGATTTCTTTAATTTTTTTTTCAACCGCTTCTGTTCTGCCTTTTGTAACTCAGAATGTTTTACTATTATTGCAGTAATTTCTATTTAATTTCCTCTTGACCTGCTTCAATCTGTTGAACTGACCTGACAGCTCTGTCCATCTTTTCTTGGTAGGACACCATCTTTTCTTGAAAGGCAGCAAAAGTTGTCACACCTGCTTTAGTTGTTGTCCCCGGCATTTACTCATACTTCTGACGCCAAAATTTGTTGCTTGCATACCATTTTGTAATGGATTGAATGCACACAGAACCAATGAAAGCTTGATGAAATTTTGGTTCTGCAAAACATAAAAATGTAAAAAAAGAACACTTTACAGTTTTGGAACTTTTCCCACGAAAATACTCACGCAGCTCTTGTCAACATGATAGTGCATAATCAGAAGTTATCGCTTCAAACTCCTAAGAACGTTGAAAACAAAGCTATGTAAACACATCAAAAAGGCTAAACCTCTCACGGTGATCTCTGGATAATCTGACCTCAACATTCTGAACTAAACTGAAAACTTATACTCTCTTCAGTCACATGTAGTTTTCCTCCTTCCGCCAAGAAATTTCAAATATTCTTCGATTCCTCGAAATTACTGGAATGCATACACAGTTGCAGTTACATATGGACGGATAGGGTTACATTTGGATAGAGATTGGACCAGTTATACAGGAATCAAACCAAAATGTCGCCAGAATTGGCGACTTCCTTGCATCAATGTGAAATGGACTTACCACTGTAAGCCTGTTTTCCCGGCTAGGCTTTGCACTCTAAATACTTTCATATTACATTATGCATATTATAATATACAATTTCACCAAAATAATTTACAATATAAAATTCATAAAATTATCATACTTATAAAATATATAATTATATTAATACTTATAAAATTATCATACTTTTACATCATAAAATTATCATACTTATGTATACTGCAAAATATACATAGTAACCTAATACTAAATCTTAAACCTAAATCTTTTATGATTATTTTAAGTACATAAACAAAATAAAGCAAATCAATCATTATCATTAAAATTATCATACTTTACCAAATCATGGCTAAATATTAATTATATTACATAATATTAAAAATTTTTAAAGTCTCTTATTTTAACTGTTAAAAAATTATTGAAATGAAATATTGAAAATGTTCCTAATGTTGGAAAAATTAGTGAGTTTCAGTCATTGCAAAATGCAATCACGTCATCAATATAAGATTCAGAATTGTCTTTATGCTTGGCGAGAAGTTTGTTCATAGTTCTGCGAAAGGTTGGAACGGCATTTCTTAATGCAAAAGTAAGACTACAAAACATTCTAAGACATTCTTCTCGTTGTGTCACAAATGAAGTCAAATGTTGGCTGTCAGGGTTTAGTCATACTTATCAATATCCTTTATCAAGATCAATCGAAGTAATGTAATTTTACTTTGATACTTGGTAAATTACGTTTGTTGCATTTTCCTTGGAAAGGCATCAATTTCAGTTGGCGATTTCTAATAACTGTAGCCCACACACAAGTTCCGTCTTTCTTCAACTCACAAACTACTAGGTGAGTATATTCACTTTCTGATTCAACAATTAGTCCCAGCTATAATAGTTCATCTATTTGTCGATCAACTTCCTTTTTTTAGAATTTCGGGTATCCGGTACGGATTTCGTACACTTTCAGATTTGAGTATGATCTTATGCTGGCCATTTTCGGAATACCATATCTGACATTGGCATACTTCCTTAAACTTTTCATGAATGTTTTTCTGAGTGGTTCGAGGTGCCTAAGATCAAATTTTTCACTAGGACAGTGTTTTTCGGCTTTAAGTGGTATAATTTGTGGAATGTTTTAAGTTTCTTTAAAATACCTCAGCATTACATCTGATATCGGCATTATTTGCAGCAGTTTTTAACTCTCGTATGTTGTTTGCGTGAACAATATAGTTCTTTAAAGTGTTGCCAAGTATTTTAACTATCTAACTATAATCAGTATGTTTTTTTATGTTCTTAACGGGTCCGTTCGATCTCGCATAAACTTTGAATTCTGTGTCAGGGACAAAGACTACGATTATTGTTAAATATGGTTATGATATGAGGTTGGGATTTTTAGTTAAATTCTTTACGACGAATCTTCTGGTTACGCCAGAGTGCGTTTTCCTTGCCAACAGCTGAACGTCCTGCATATTCAGCAGCTATTTCTAATTTCATCTTCAAATCATTCAGGTAATCAGTCACTGAGCTTAGTTGTCCAAAAGGAATAGACGTTTCATCAGTCCATGAGCTTTCAAGACAGATAATGGGCCAATACGACGTCTACCATAAAGCATCTAGAGCGGAGTGGCATCAATCGTAGCAATGACATCTCGCTAGGCCCAAAAGTAGGTATGGTGGGTGTTTTTCACACTTGTGAGAAAATTCTGTGGTGGTATAATTTATCATTGGGCTCAAAACAGCACTAGATATTTCTACAAGGACGTTTGAACTTGTTTCAATTCGACTGTGGCATTCGAGTTTCAATTTGACTGTGGCAACCTACGCTGGTATGCTGCTTATTGCTCTTACTTACGATCTCACTCCTGATCATGCTGCATGAAGGCAGGAAAGTCAAGGGCATCGTTTACGACAGTTATTCCTCGCTCGTTCTGCTCGTCATTTTCCGAACAAGTTTCAATTGCCTCTACGTAAACTGATTCCTTTTTTGAATCTGTGAACGTCTTTAATATTTGCTCATCAAGATGATATCTTTTCCTCGTCAAACACCTCGCTAGTATGAAGAATATTTTCCAACTTCAGAACTGAATGCAGAAGCAAGTTCTTTACCATGCTTGCTTTGAGTTACGAGGTCGATCAAGCAGTGCATTTCAGTTAAAAGTAGCTGGACATTTTTCATCTCTACGAAGTTCTTTAAATTTCCACAAGAGTTTCGGTTAAAAATAATTGATGACGTATGTGATGCTTCAAGATTTTACTTCCTTCTGTATCCTGCCCTTCAACGATGAATTCGCAAGTGTCATGTAATTGGTGTTACTTGAGTTTCTTTATGACTGAATATTTATCTAAATTTCTACTACAACATTAATATTCTGAATAAATATTTGTTTCACAGATGAAGATATATTTTCCTTTTTTGGCATTATTACATAGGTAAGTCAAAATTTATCTTTTATCCAATTTTAGATCATTAATGCACACCAAATTTTAATTCAAATTAATTAACTCTTCTTTTCGGGTTATTGCGGTAGCAATTTAAAAAATAATTAAAGGATCTATATAATTTTTTAGCAGCAGTAAAGTTAATTTCTTGATCTAATGCAATAAATAGTCTGAGATACTCCATTTCATGTAAAGAATCAGCAACAACACATCACATGTTGATTTTGCGTTAAGAGTTTTCAGTGGTACTGATTCTGACCATCTCGTACACTGGTCAACAGCAGAAAGCATACATTTTAACCTCCATAGCTTGTTTCCCATAGTTCGATGACATCTACATTAATTACCTAGAATGGTTCGTTAGGATTTACAATATTCATTCTCGTCTTTATTGCTTACGAGTCATTAGAATAAATATCTCAATCGGGCGGCAGTTTTCTTGGTTGTAACACGAGCTCCCCACAAGCTAGAATAAGCTAATTCCAAAATTTGTTTTCATCTGTCCTTGGGAACAACTAACTGCTGAACTGTTTCCCTTAAAATCGTATCCTTAAGGTATGAAAAGTTATCACTACCAACGAAATTATTATTTTCGCTCTTAGCATCTTGCCAGCATGCTTGTAACGATGGATCATTTATTAGTCTTTATACTCTATCCAAGTTAACTATTTCATCAAAATCTTCAATTTCACATAATGGCTTTTTAACCAACTATCATTAATAATTACATTTTTGTCCAGAATTTATCATCTTCGTTTAATTCATTAAAAGCACTTAACCTCAAAAGCAAATCATTGCATAACCTATCACCCATCACACATGTTCCATTTCAGCTGCAGCGCTATAGATCAAATGCTCATCGGCAGCTCCGTGTTAGTATAACGATTTATATCACTCGATATTTGCACTGAAAGCTTCCATGTACTCCGCAACAGCTCTCTGTAATACCTCAAAGTGCTGTTTCGCACGCATATTCCATTAAAAATTCTGATCAGCCTTTACATTTTTGGCACATATTTTTTACTCATCTTGCAATTTATTCAAAAGTGAAGTAAAAATATAGTATGTTTTAATTTTTTTCCCTAAGATGAATAATTAAGAAGATCGCTTTGATTGTAGATATTACAACTCAAAGCTCGTTTTACTTCCTTGTGCGATATGAAAAGGAAGTATTGTAGTCTCGAAAATTTTTGGTTGCCATATTTCGGCGAAAATATCCATTTTGACAGCTATCGAATGAAATTTAAAGATGGTTTTGCGTGTCTTTTGTACGTAAGAACAGAGTAAAGGATTCTTTTTTACCAAACGAATCATGAAACTTATTTAAAATCAATTCAGAAGACTTTTTCTGGGAGTCTGTACGTACATATCTACGTATGTATGTATCTCGCATAACGCAAAAACAGAGTGGATATATATATCCACTCTGTTACTCGGCTCAGTGAGCTCAGTTTAATTATTCTTATATGCTTGTAAATTGTGCATTTTCTGCTTTAAAATGTTGAATTATGTTGTTCTTCTCTTCCAGTTAAGGTTTTTATGCCTTTAGTTAAACTGCATGTTATAGTTGTAGAATTATCAACAATTTAAAAGTTGTTTAAGTGCAGCTAAATGTAACTTTTTTTACTATAGCAGCCATATTTGTTTACATTTGAACTTAGCGGAATAGTGGATTTGTTGCCAATCTAGAGAATCTAAGCTTCGAAACAACAAACTAACGCCTTCCTCTATTATTGACAATTATGCTTAATCCATTCTAGAATTATCACATAAGTTATTAAATCATCCCATTGACTCAGCATAGCGTCCACAACAAATAAAGTCACTTTCTGCGCCTTCAGTGTCTTTTTCGCGGGTGAGACCAAAAGTAAACTTCCGGTTCTGTGCATCGAAAAATCTGCCTTCTTGCCCGCTGGCCGAATTGCTTGTTTTTGTGCAGAAACTCAAATTTTAATTGTAAAATAATTTTTTTAAAATTGTTTTAACTGTATTTGGTGCTTTATGCTTTTCTATACCTTTCAGTTTTTAAATAGATATTTTGAGTTTTTATGTGTTTTTGGCTTGTCGCGAAGTGAATACTGAATTAATTAAATTAGAAACATCTCTAATGAAATTCGAAGAAATAAGTTTAAATGAAAGGCAGGAAAAAAATGCATGTAATTTAATATTCCGTACAAGGAAATCATGTGGTGTACAGATCAGATTTTTTAAAGAAATTTTGATATTATATTTTGCAAACTAATAACATTTAATTTAATTTCTTCTTGTTCTAGAATAGAAGTTTGTGGTCCAAGCTCCCTTCCTATAAAATATTTAATTTTCAGACACATAAGATTATAAAATCGGTATGTTAAATAATTTTGGGATTCATTGGGATTTTGCAAGAAACAAATATAGCATTAATGAGAAATCTTAACCAAAATCTTCTTATTTCAGTCACCTTAACTTGCTTTAACAATTTTGCTTGGTATTTGAGAAGCACCATGTATATTAGAAATGTTCTATTCCTTTGGTATATTCATCTTCAGTGCTCAATCTTATCTACGACCTCAAAGAATGGAATAGTATTTTATACAGTTTTCACTTTTCTTCAAATTCTTCCCGAAATACTTTCCCTTAAAAGTTTCGAACAAAACTTGGAGATTTGAATTTGGAATGTAGTATTCTAGATAGTGAAAAAATGACCGAGAATAACTGTCTGTTAAATTGCAAAGGTTAATAATTAATTGATAATCAGTTGTGTTAACCTTAACCGAAGCAGACATTCTAAATATACTAACGTAAAATGTGTTTCTGATACAGTTTCTAACAGCTGCATTTTTAACATTCTGAGTCGTATGACTGATCTTCTTGGATACGATAATGAAGAACTATATTTAAACAGCATTTATTTTCTAAATTTGTATAATTAATTGTTTTATTCTCTGTTTTCGTAAACTTTCATTCATTTAGTGAATATTTAAAACATTAAAGTAAAGAAGGCGAAAAAATATTTTAAATAGTAAGGTAATATATACCAAATGACAAAATGCCATCGCCAAGACGACCATTCGTGTCAGGGATTTAAAAATATGCTATAACGTATAAATTCTGTTGAATGGAAAATAAAGCTTTAAACTACTATATTCATTCTCAAAAGGTGTTTATTGTTTGTTATCTCCCAACTGGTTTGATAAGTAGGAGGAACAAGTTATTTTTGGCTACATTTATCACCGATCTATTGCATTTTGTCATATTAAAAAGTAAATGTGAAGCAATATTAACATTACTGAGAAATATCCAGTAAACATCTTACTTCCCAGATGTAAAAAAATGATCAATTTGCCAGGAAAGAAATCTTACTGAAATCCGCTCGAAAAGGAAAGCAACTGACACTTATTTCAACATTGTTAGTAATTCCTCCTAAGACATTCTTTTTCACTAATGCTTCGTTTACCGTTATCCAAAAAGACTGCAATAAAAAAGGGTTATTTATTTTTCAAAACGAAGAGGAAAAGTGTACAAACCTGGTTCTTTCAATGCAAAGAGAGTTTCAGTGAGCTGTTTACAATTGTCGCAAGTTTCTCCTACAATGAAAAATTAAAATAAGAAGAGTGGAAGAAAGTGTTAAAATCAACTCAACGTATTATCAAGGGAAAATTTTACGTCCGATATTTAGATAAGAAATTCCATTTCTTTATCCCAATGACTTTCAAAGATGAAACTTCCTCAAGACAAAGCAACAAGTTATATTTCGGAAAGTATCATTAGATTCCTTGAAAAAATGAAGACTGATACAGGTATTCTGCGAAGTCCTCTGACATTCACCTGTGGATATTGAGCCTCTGGTGCCTTGAAAAGGGCTCTTTCTAAGCCCAAACCCACAATTGCTGGACTCTGGAAAGAAGAGGAAAAGGAATATAAATCAATACGCCTGAAAATTTTACGAAAAGCATTTCTGCTACAGAAATCATGATACAGAAGTATGAGCCAGAAAAAAGGCTATCAAATCAAAATTTTTAAAAATACCCTTTACATTTTAAATGTATTTCTCTATTTACATGTTTTTCTCTTCGAAATATTATTTTTATTTCACGAAATGATAAAAATTTATCTGTCCTTAAACAAAAAGCTCAATAAAACACAGAGTATAAATATACGCAGTAAAGATCCTTCCACGATTTAGGAATAAGCCAGCGAATACATCTCTAGTCACCAGTGAAAGCCATTCACGACGTAAATGCTTTCCGTTGCAATCCATTCGTGAATCTTTTCTTTGCCCTGCATATATTGAACTCACCCAGCTAGCAAAAACAGCCGTTCCGGGATTGACAGTCTAATGCAGCAGGTGCCTCATGTACAAATGAACGAGATAAGATATAGTGATAAGATAAGATAAGAATGGCTGGGCAAGAGTTAGGTAGTGGTGCCATCTGTTGATGAAACAAGAAAACTAAAAAGTAATTTCCTTAAAGGCTGAAGGTAAAGATGGATTGGAATTAGGGTCGTTAACTAGAACAGAAAGTTTTTTTTAATGTGAAACGCCTCTAGAAAGTCTAATTCACCAACTAATGATGATTTTTGAATAATTTTGGTTGCAAAAAAAATTGAAAGTGTGATTTTCGGACTAACAATGCTGGGCAACATAGGACTTCTGTGTTTCCTTTTTCCTAACATATGTCTCATGTTCTTTAAAGCGAAATTTTAAGGCGCGCTTAGTTTACCAATGTAAATTAAACTACACTGGCAAGAATCCCCTAAATACCCCAGAAATTCATATGCGGAATGGGATCCTTAAGAATGGAACTCGGAATTTTATTGATAGGAGAATAAACGACCCGAAAGATAAATTTATGTAAAATACGTGCATTTTTATATCAAATTGATGGAAAGAAAGGAATGACAGCAGAATTCTTATAACCTCCTAAAACATTCGGTGAAACCATCAAAACGAGTATTGTGAAAATTTGCAAATGTAACGCCGAATAAATTTTTATTGTTTGACTTCTAAATTAATATTTGTTCGGCGTTTTATTCTAATCTATGCAAAAATATATGCAAAAATCTGGCCTTTTATATCATTCATTTGATATTTTCTCAAACGTGATTTAGTTCAGATGGGGTTTTTTTCCCTCTGCATATAGACGCACTCGGTAATCTTAAAAATAGTCTAAATCTATTTCATTGTTGTAGTCTAAATACTGAGTTGATTCTTTGTCTCCATGACGTAAAGAAAGTAGTGTAATCGCGAAATATTCAAACGAAAATATCCATTTTGACCGTTCTCTAATCCATTTGAACGATTCTTTTGCGTGACAGCTGTAGAATAAACAGACAGAATAAAGAACTTTTTTCGCGAAACAGATTGTAAAATGGATTTAAAATGGATTCAAATGAGATCTTTTCGTTACGTCTTTACGTATGTATGTATCTTTCATAACTCAAACATGAGTAGACGTAGAACGCTGAAATTTTCCATATAGAACTACTATAATATCTTGCAGTACCCGCCACTTTTTCATTGTAATTGGCCACACTAAGCATTTGTGAGCTCAGTATTTTTATTCTTATAGGTTGGTAAATTGTGCATTCTTTGCTTTAAAAGTGATAGAATTTTGTTGTTCTTATGTTCTGATTAAGGTTTTTATGCCTTTAGTTTATCGGCATGCAGTTGTAGATTAGTTGTAGAATGTTGTTATAATTGTAGAATGTTGTCAACATTTAAACATGGCTTTAGGCCTAACCAGGCAGCCAGTAGCTTACATTTGAAACTCTTACTAGAGCAGTGAATTAAGTCAATGCACCGACTTCAGAGTCATTTTGCCAAAAGTTAGCTTTCAATTTTGTGCACCGAAAATTTTGCCTTCTTGCCCGCTAACCGAATTTTTAATTTCGCGTAGAAACTCTGGTGTTTTATGCTTTTGTGTATTATACAATTTTTAATGAGGATGTTTTAAGTTTTTATGTATTTTTACCTTGCCACGAACTGAACTGATTGAATGAGAAATATATCTCGAATGAAATTCGAGAAAATAAATTTAAATGAAATGCAGCAAAAAATGTTTTATAATTCAGTAGGCTGTACAAGGAAATGATGCGATGTCAGCATCAGATTTCTTTTAGATAATCATTAGACTGAATGCTATGATATAGTATTAAATTCTTTCTTAGCTCTAATAGCTTTAATGCTGACATTTTTCTATTCTTAGAAAATAATAGTTAGACTTACTCTGCTAGTGTACCAGTACTAAGTTCTACATAAATGATATACCAGTGTGTACTCTTCAAAACAAAATTTTATTTCAGCTCTCAAAATTTTTCGACTAGCCAATGGTAAATAATGTATTCACCGCTTAGAACACAAACGGCAGATTTTTTCTGTAGCACAGATAAAAGGTATTTAAAATTTTGCCATATCTTTATTCTGCATTCCATTGATTTCGATGAATTATGCGGTAGAATAAGTTGTATTCTAAGGCATTCTACAATTATAAAGAATCATTTTTGCTTTTAGATTTACTCTGTTGTAAAATTATTATTAAAGCATCTTTAGAATCCATTCGTTATCTTTTATATATGTTTTCCGTATCAAATATTCTTCAGTAAAATATTCATTTTTATCCGATTCTTCCTTTTAAGGAATGCATACATATTTAATTTTTGAGAAATTCAAATTACTTTGCTTTGCTATCGAATTATTGCGTAAGATTGCATGTACAGTAGAATAAAGTGTTTATGAAAGTCAAAAGAGTTTCATAATGTTATTTACTAATATATATTGAACAAAATGCTTGTATTGTATCTAGTTAAGATTAATCTTCTTCTAGTATATTTGTATGCTGCTTTTGACACCAAATTTACATTTCATTTAAGCCAATGGGTTATTTGAAATAAAAAGTTTGAGCAATCAAAATTAAAAATTGTTCAATAACTTAATACAAATTTATCATTTATAGCTAAAGATGTCTTAGGTAAATTTAATCTTATGAACCTTTTATACATTTTATGTGCTCGTTTAATATTCTGTGGATTATGTGTGGGAACTAGGAACTGTGTCTATTCTCTGCACTGAAATGCATACAGTTTTACATTTCAAAAAAGTTAATCTGAGGTCAATTTTAACTAATTTTGGATTTCAAGTTTATGGCTTTTCTTTGCTGTATAACTAATTAACAATCTTTGCTGTTAACTACTCATGTAAACTCCTGTTACAGCAAGTTTCCGTGAGCCTGATAGTGTCCAAATCTCTTGGCAACGCTAAGACTTAGTCTCCAAAACTTCAGTTTTATTGTAAATGTATGTAATTTAATGTAATATTATACAAAAACCGTAAAAACTTAGTTCAGTTATTCTTGTTTGTAAAGGGCACAATATTTATTTATATATGTTTCTATTTCGTATTCGTAACATTTAAAAACACAGAATTTTCATTTATTTTTTTTAAGTTATAATGTTATAAATTCTTATTTTTAATAAATTTGCTCAAATTCGTATAAATGTTATTTACACTTTTTTCTCCCAACACAAGATAAAAATCAGTAGTAATCCATTTCGATGCAGAGCATTTTTTGTATGGTTATAATTGAATTTGCTAAAATGCAACGTGTATCGCATTCTGTACATATAAAAACAGCAGAGAAATAAAGATCCATTTTAGTGGTGTCATATATTAAGTATAATACCATGTCTAAAATACAAGCAATAGGGCAATGTCTGGGTGACTTACAAACTCTAAAAGCAGTTCATTTATCAACCAAAATTGGAACAAAAGTGATCGCTGTATCGGAGCAATTTCCGGACCACCCCGTCCATTTTATCCGCAAAAGGTTTGTCGCCAGTCTCCCCTTTTGTTTACCTTGAACAAATGGCCCGGAGAACGGGGGTTAAAGTTGCTGTTGACCCCCCTCCGACGTCGGGTGACCATTGTTTGGTTAGGCCTACACAAAGGAAGGCACACACACGCACACAGCTAGTGTACACACTGCGTTGCAGCGAGTGTACACACACACGGTTCTGATGTTTACCACCGGAATAGCTGTCCAACCAAACCCTGCCTTCCCCTCTTTTCTAACCCCTTTTCTCTTTCGGATTTGCAGTGTCAACATACGCCCCCCGTTCTGTCTGTCTGTAATGAGTTTCTCTTCTCGAAAATACGATATTTGTATTAAGACGACTGTATATTTCGTTTGGGCACAAAGAGGCTCGAGGACGACGTTTCTGAGCCGTACTCTTGTCCTTATAATAAACAAATGGTCCCATAGCCCGTATTTTAAATCCCATTTCGTTTTGAGTATGGCACAGCGGGACTAGAAATCAATACAGGTACAAGCTAGCAATCGGTACTGCGTGTGGGCGATGTCTAATTGTTTGTTGCTTCAGGGCCAACGGCGGATGCTGCGCTCTGAATTTAATGATTCCAGACTGGAATCAGTTATAAATTTTATATTTAAAACTAGATATTGAAGGTTATTGAAATCCATCGAGCGATGAACGGCTTTGAAAGACGCGTATCTTTCATTTAGAAAAGAATCTGATTTTTCTAAAAAAATTACTAAAACTGTGCTCATCGAATTTTATTGAAATAATATTTTAAAACACCTTGCTCCATCATTTCATTTCCGTATGTTTCAAAAATTTTCCTTTATGTATTGAGAATTAATAACAAAATGTGTTGTTGTTATTAACACTTATAAATTTGGACTGTAGTCTGCAGCAAAAATTATGCGAAATTATTAATAAATTTTATAGAATCAAATTTCTATATTACTATAACTCAATAATACAAGAATTAGAATTCTATGCAGTTAATAGAAATTCTATGCAGTTAATAGAATTCTGTTCATTAATGAATTCTATTCTCAATAAATTAATGAATTCTCAATAATTTAATGAAATTAATTCTCAATAATACAAGAATTAGAACTCTACGCAGTTAATAGAAATTCTATGCAGTTAATATATTATTATATTACGGTTATTATGCACATGTGCATAATAACCGTATATAATGTTTAAATAATATGACGTAGATAGTAAGAAAAACCAATGCAATAGATTTTTTCCCCGTAATAAGCACTTTGTATTTATATTAGTATTCTTTTTATCTAGAAACAGCATAAGGTTGTGTTGTACATAAATTTAATATTGTCACATTAAGATGAAAGAAATGTTTCGATAAAATGCACACACGACACATTTGACACAATACAAGTATGGTAAAACATTTCATATAACGCTGTAACTATAGCCATATATGGTGAGAATGTTATCATAATTTCTCATTTCTGCCGAGTTTCACATCCTTATTTGATGATGGAAAGAGAAGAGCAGCATATTATGGCGTTTGCTTATGAAAGATAAATGTTAGGAGAACGAAATTTAAATTTCAAATTTTGCAATTTATCTCTATCATAATTTTCTCACTATAAGATGGTATTGAAGAGCTGTATGCGTATCTATAAAAAGTGTCAGAAAATATCCCGGAGAAGACTTGGATGTTTATAAGTGTAAAGTGTCAGTGCGACATGGGAACACTTTAAATACCGATGAGCTGAAAGAACTCTTGAAATGCTTGTTGGTAGGGGAAAAGGGATGCGAGACTCTCAGACCCGTTCTCCCTAGGTGTTTTCTACCCAAATTAAAAAGGAAAATTCTCGTGGGTCCAAAATCGGTTACCCCCTTTGAGGTACCTTTCTCAGCGTTCTCATTGAAGAGACGGGTAAGTGGTCAATGGTTCGTTATGAAAGCGTTAAGTTTCAAGTGCCCGGCAATTTGAAACAACAATAACAATTTAAAGCCTCCTATACTACAATAAAGATTGTTTGTATGTTTCTTACAAACAGAAGGCCATATCTCAAAGGTAATTCTAGAGCATTTAGAATGCTTCAATAAATAAACTTAACCATTTTTTTCCAAAGAAGCCTCCAATTATTGATTGAGAGTTAAGTTTAGTTGAAATAAAACAGAGGAAGCTATGCAATAAAATCAATTGCCATTTAAAGGGGAAATTTTCTAATTAACATTAAGTAATGGATTTACAATTAAGTTCTTATCTTACACATACATGTATAAATTCATCTAATTTAAAATATGTTTTAAAGCAGATAGCAGAGTTTCCTGCTTTTTGTTATCATAATATAATAGCTGAACGATCAAATGCAATAATAAATCAAAAGTATGTATTTTTAGAAAGAAATGCCAACAAAAATTTGGGTATGTAATCAAAACTGTAAATAAATAATATACGAGGCGTATTCGGAAACTACGTACCGTTTTGAAAAAAAAAAAAATAGTAAAACAATTTTTACGAATCCAATTTTATTTTTACATGAAAATACATGTCTTAAACTACTATTTTTCAACATAGTTCCCGCCAATGATCAAACACTTGTCATAGCGGGTGACCAGTTTTTGAATACCATCGTCAAAGAAACTTCCCGCCAGTTTCGATAACCACGACTCCACAGCATTTTTCGTGTCATCGTCAGATCCAAAGCGCTTGCCACCAAGCTCGCGCTTCATGTGCAGGAACAAGTGATAGTCCGACGGCGCCAAGTCCGGGCTGTACGGCGGGGGATCGAACTGCTCCCAATGAAACTGTCGAATTAACGATTGAGTGACACCTGCAGTATGGGGCCGAGCATTGTCATGGAGTAACACAATTCCTTTACTGAGCATTCCTCTTCGTTTGTTTTGAATGGCACGCCTTAGTTTTGTTAAAGTCTCACAATATCGTGCCGCATTAATGGTTTCCCCGCTGGGAAGAAATTCAGTAAGCAAAACGCCTTTCCTATACCAGAAGACAGTGCACATGAGTTTTTGTGATGATATTGTCACTTTGAACTTTTGTTTTTTCGGAGAATGAGTGTGTCTCCACTCCATCGATTGTTGCTTCGAGTCTGGTGTGAAATGACACACCAAAGTTTCATCACCTGTCACAATTTGGTTTAAAAAGTTTTCTCCCTCATCACTCTACCGCGTTAGATATGTCAGGGCACTACCAAGTCGCTTTGTTTTGTGAACATCAGTGAGCATTTTTGGAACCCATCAGGAACACAGTTTAAGATAATTCAAGCGGTCAGACACAATTTCGAACTAAACAGTACGTGAAATTTGTAGAAATGTCTCTGAAAGAGTTGTCATTGTGAAGCGTCTGTTCTCATGAATTGATTTATCAACTTTCCTTACCAAATCATCGGTGACAACAGAAGGCCGACCACTCCAAGCCTCGGCGTGGACATTTGTTCGACTTGCATTAAACATTCTTACCCACTTTCTCACCATTCCATCACTTATCGCGTATTCACCGTAAACTTCTGTCACTTGACGATAAATTTCGGCCGGTTTAACATTCCTCGCGTTCAAAAATTTAATCACGGCACGAATCTCACACAGCCAGCCGGAGAACTAATTGTCTTAAACATTTTGAATGTGCACAGCAAACTGAAAACACAGCATAGAGCAACCAAAATGGCGACAATTGAAAGTCAGTGAACAAGAAAGACTAGTGCACATGCGCGGGACGCCTACCACAGCGCTGCGACGGCGCTAGAATGAAACGGTACTTAGTTTCCGAATACGCTACGTATTTCCGCGAAAATGGCATTCACAAAGCTTACTAAAATAATAAATTTTTCAACATTTATGATAATAGAAAACATGCTCTGAGTTCCTTTTAAATAAAATAAAAATTAGATTTATAAATAAAAATTTGTGAAGGCCGTTTGATTACCTGCATGAAAAATACAGAAGTATGAAAAACCACAGCTTAAGGATTTATAAACTGAAAAGTTATTTCTTTACAAGTAAAAAATATCTTTATTCATTTACGAACTATTAAGCAGTATGTTGTTAACTGGATCTTTTCCAAATTTTTTTAATCTACTCAAATCTCTCTATCAGTCAACCACTCAACAGAATCATCTGCGCTAGTAAAATTGGAGCGGCTTTCTGTCATTGCGGAATTCCTTAAATATAATACGTAAAAATATTTATATTAATGGGAAACATATTTTAAATGTTCAGAAACAACATTTTTTCTGGGAGGGCGAGAAAATGAAGCATTCTTGACTAAAAGGGCTATTATTCTCAAAACACGATTTTTTGCTGATTTAAATGTCCATTGTAAACGCTTGTTCTACTTTTATTGCCAGTGTAAGTTTATTTCATTTTTACTGTCACTGTAAGATCTTTCTTACTATACATGTAAGATTCTTTATGCCATTCCTCTCATGCTGAATCTGTTATTGCTTAAAAAACTAAGCTATTTTAAAAAGCAGTAGATGCAATTCTTAAGCATATTTCCATTATTATTATTATTATTAATTGATTGATTTAAATAGAAATGTATTTAACTCATGATATATCTAATTAAAAAGATTAAGTATTTTGATAGAATTATCCAATAGATTTTTTCGCTTTTCAAATATATAGAAAGTATGTAATATTCCCATGTTAGTCTGAGTGTATATTCATCAAGCATATACACTGGTGTGCAAAAATTAAGGACGAGACGGTTTTTTCAATATAACTTTGTACAAAAGCTTTCCAAATCAACACATTTAATACCGTAAGATCTACAATACGTAAGGACATGAGTAATGTAAGCAACACTTACTAAAAGAGAAATCAGAGGGATAAAAAGAAGTTTTATTGAAAAAGTAGCATGGAGAGCAATGCGACTGAAGGCCGAAACATCCCTGCGATGGGTGTCCAGCAAGAAACATCCGGTCTTTAATAGGGGATATGATCTCCCCTGACTGCTAGGCAGGTTTCACAGCGTCTGCCCATGCTGAGAATGAGGGTGTCAATGAGTTGTTGAGGCATTGCTGCTCATTCGTCTTGCAGCGCCAATCGAAGCTCCGGAATCGTTACTGAAGGTAAGGTAGGAGCTGCCAAGCGTCTGCCTAGAAAATCCCATACATGCTCGATGGGATTGAGATCCGGAGATCGTGCCGGCCAATCCATACGTTCAATATCCTCACTCTCTAAGAGCTGTTCGGCAGCTACTGTGTGATGACATGGTGCATTGTCATCCATGAAAAGGAACTGCGGACCCATAGCGCCTCTAAAAAGACGCACATATGGAAGAAGAATCTCGTTACAATAATGGGTCCCGTTGACTGAACCTGCGTCGAAGATGTGAAGGTCTGTACGACTACCAAGCATGATGCCTCCCCAAACGAGAAC
>KK120282.1:799459-861167 GCA_000611955.2 Stegodyphus mimosarum
TACTAAACCCCCGGATAGCTGTTCCTGTAGTTTGAAATTGTCTCCAAAGTCGTGAAACGATGCTGTGAGCAATTCCGAACTCTGCAGCCACACTTGTCACACTGCGGCCTTCCTCCAACTTCCCAATGATTCGACCTCGGGTAAAAGCATCCAGATGTCGTCTAACAGATTGATTATTCGCCATTTCTCGCTGAGGCAGCAACTGGGTGTGATTTTAACTGCTATACGGCGTGCAATCTCTTTGCCAGAAATACTGATCTTACACCGACAACATGCTTTATACTACTCAGACACTCCTCCATTAGGTCTACCTGCATATCTGCGCATGTGCTACCGTACATAACCTTACTTTATCTCCTGATTGGTCTTTCTGTCCGCTCTGCCTCTTCGTTCAGCTGATATGCTAATTTTTCGACTTCGTCCTTAATTTTTGCACACCAGTGTAATACGTTCCGCTGTTCTACCTGAGATATCTCTACTAATAAACCATATTAAACTTTAAGAAAAAAAAACTTTTGGGAGACCATTAAAATCTCAACTCCTTCAAACGTTTTTTTATTTATTTAAACTCATGGAAAAGGAAATTCCAGGATTTTTGCTAGATAAACGACATTTGGGATGCATGTTTGCACATCTGAAATATGACATGTATTAAAATTTCGCACTAAACGAATAAGTATGGCGCTAGTAGCGCCACAATGACCATGTAAATCACGTTTGCTTTAAATAGCGATATAAATTTGGTGTGTGTTATTTATATTCCGTACTGGAATTCTGATCGAGAGTTGAGATAAAGATGCCATTAAGGAACCAAAGAAGGTAGTATCAAAAGCTTACTAAGTTTGAACAAGGCTGTGCAAGAGGGCTGAAAGTAGGGAGATTTTTCTTTCATGATACTTCAGAAAACCTTGCAAGGATATATCTACTGTGCATACATGTTGGTGGCAGTGGGGACGGGAAGATTCTATCTCAAGAAGGCCGAGGTCCAGCCACCACGTGTCACCACTCAAAGGGAAGACCATCGTATTGGTCGCATGTTTGGGGTTCATCGCACATCTGAAGTAAAGATTTAGGCTTTTGTTGGCGAACTGTAACAAGCCGATAATTTGAAGGACAACTCCGTGCAAGGCGCTCTGCAGCGGCCATACCACTAATTCCATATCACAGCCATATGTGACTTCCATGGTGTCAAGCTAAAGCTCATTTGTAGGCGAGATGAAATATGATGTATTCTCGGATGAAAGTCGTTTCTGTCTTGATGCCAGTGATGGGCAGTATGGTGGTTAGAAGGAGGCCAGGTGAGCACTTGGAGCCAAGTTCTCTGCGACTAAGATACAATGGACTTACCCCACGTGTTATAATCTGGGAAGAAGCTTCCAGCAAGAGCTTTCTTGACATTATATCATATCTTGACTGTAAATTTGTACGCCATTTTGTTTGATGTTTGTACCGGTAGTGCTGTCGTTCTTGTGTAATATTTCAGGGAACGTTTTCCAACAGTATCGTCTCTATATCGCTACTATCACTCACCGTGCTGTACAGAGCGTCGACATCTTGCCTTGGCTTCCAAGATCACCCGGTCTTTCTCCCATCCAGCAGGTATAGGGCATGATTGATGATAAATCCAGCATCATCAAAACCAAAGGATATAGGCATGGAACTCCATCCCTCAAAATGATATACGACACCTTTACCGTACAATGCATGCGCGTTTGCATCCTTGCATTCGACATCGTAACGACTACGGAGACTATTAATGTACCACTATTTCACATTTGATATGGCTGTTCTAATAGTGTATCGAAAACTTAATCCTAATCGGACTTAAAGCTGGCTCAGTGCCAAGCGCGCCAAGTTATTGAAAAACCATAACTAAGACGGGAATACGAGTAGTTGCAGTGATGCGTGTGTAAGCGAGGATGATATCTTTTGTATATAATAAAGTAGCATGTAGTTTAATAGTGTATCTTGTGAAATAATTACCCACAAGGATACACGACATTTCTCGCTTTAACCTATGACCTTGAAACACTAATCAAATAAATATACTACCTAAACAAATGCTTTGCCTACATTTCATTCCTCTAAACTGATTTCTTCTCGATGTTCGGATTTTATTTTTCAACAGTGTATTTATTTATTTATTCATTTACTTATTTTTATTTATTTATTTATTGCTTTCCCTTCATTACCTAAACCTCGGATTCCAGATATAGATGGTGGAAGTAGACAGGTTTTAATTCAGATCAGTTTAATATCGGCAAGGAGATAAGAACTAAAGGTATTCACTGCAAATTTTGAAAACGCAAGTGCTACCATTCGCTTTATATTTTATCATAATTATTTACCTGATTTACAGTTATTTGTGTTTTCCTTTTTTTCCAGTACTGTCTAATAACGTCAACAGTCACCGATCGAAGGATCGCCAACTGTTTTAAATGGATTCTTTTCTTGAATAATCTTTAAGTATTCCTCAGGTATCTCCGCCCACTGATTCACGTAATTCCTCATAATTATCGAAATCATTTATAAAATCATTCAGTCTCGCATGTCCAAAATATTGCTTTACAATATACTGTTTTTGCAGATAAAAATATTTCCATAGGGAGACAGGCACACACATGTGTTTATTTTACACGGTAGCAATGCTACAAAGAGAAAGACTATCCTTCTAAAACCGGGCTAAAATTCTCATAATATAACCTTTAGGACGGCGCGATCCAAAACAGTTTTTCCCCCTCCTTTACTGTTCCCTAATGAGAAAAGTCGTTAGGGTGGCCATTTGTCCCCTCCATAGATGCAGTAAAATTTACATGTTTGTCGCACGCTGGACAATAGTCTAGAATAGGTTACTATATTTGCGACTTTTTCGAGATTTATTTTGATTTAATTTAAACTAAACTACATTTATTTATTAAGAGCAAAATGTATAAAATGTTTATAATGTATAAAATGTTTTACTATTTCGGATCAATCTCGGTAATAATTTGTGAATTTTTTGTCTTTGTTCTAGTTAATAGAAATTGTTCTTTCTCTTTTGAAATCTTTGTTCTAGTTAATTTGTTCTAGTTAATAGAAATTAAAAAAAACACAGAACATGACAAAATATAACAAACTTAAACTAGCTTTATATGCCTGCAGGTCGGAATGCAATATTTGATAATTTATTTTCATTAATAAAATAACAGTAATGAATAATGTAATGAAATAATAATAATGAATTCATTAATAAAATTAATTACTATTAGATGATTAGAATATAATTCATTACTATTATATTTTGAGATGAACTTATAGCAATAATAAAGCTTTAAAACTGGTGGTTTTTTTTAATAATTCCGTTATTGTAATATAAAAAAGAAAATCAGAAATATATTAGTTGTGTTTGATTATTTAACTTTAACAAATATTACTTTGGACTATCGGGCAGAGGAGGTAGGTATATCTGTAGACAGAATTTCTTTATAAAATTGGATTTTGTTTACATTAGTAGGAAAAAAATTCTCTGAATACTCGTATATGCAATCCATTTATATCTGCAGTGTGAAGTGAAGTCTGATGAGATAATTTCTTAAATCTTTGCATTTTTGTGGTATTCGTTGAAAGAGAGAAAGCACTTTTAGGCGTCTTTTTAATATTTGTTGAAGAGAATTTTAAGGTATGATTTAAAATTTTAGAAAATATAAATTTATCAAAAGTACTTTTCAGAACAGTTTTAAATGTTTATAAAGAATTCTACGTCAATTTTCTTTCATAGGCGGATTTCGTTCAAAACCATCGTTATATCCGAAGTTTGATTTTTCCTTCATTTTAAATGAAATGGATATACATATGTTCTACATAACAAATTTTCTAATTTATTTAAAAACGATTAATTTTTCATACTTTCAAAAGGGTGTTGACACTTACAGTGTAGGAAATATGTTTTTTAAATTTCTTTCAGTGATCAAAACAATTACCCAGGAATATTTTCAAAGCAAAATTAAGAAAATTGTTTCTGACAAATTTTTCATAAAGTATCCTCTTGTGTATCTTTTTGTTAATGTGCGAAGAATAAGAATGATGAACGGAGCAAAATAAATGCATGAGAAATAACTTCAAAGTGTTGTAATTCCATGTGAAACTGTAAAATGAAACATTGAAAATTCCATGTAAAACCGTAATATGAAACATTGGAGAAAACTACAATACAGTTTATTCACAAACAATCACCTAAAATGTCTAATTTACGTACTGCCAAGTGATAAACATAGGTTAGCAAATTAAATCGGTTATTTCAATAATTTTTCTTAATCTATTTTTTACGGGCCTACCAGCGGCAAGCGCTAAATTGGCTGAACACTGGTAGTTTTCTCGGGTTCGAATCACAGCGAACAGGTTGGCTTTTCATGGTTTTTGTTGTAACGTCGCTATAAGCCAGCTTTACTCAGCAAGTCCTCGATGAAGGCATCCCTCCTCTTATACAGATAGCTGTCGAGTGCTTTTGTGTAATCCAGTGAACGAATCAAATCAGGTCAATCAAATCTCGGAGAACAGGCTTGTTACATATGGATTTTTCCATTTTATTTACTTAACAATGAATGAAAATCACAAAAGGATAAATGAGAGAAAATTGCATGCATAATAGTTGAAGTTTGAACGCAGTTAACACTGCTTTACAGTTTTATGATCTATCTCGGCAGCAAGAAAGGCCAAAGTAACATCTTAGTAGATTTAAGCCTCAAGTGTAAAACAGGCCCTAAAAAAGTAGTTTTGCCTACTTTGTAAAAGGAGCTTTAGAAACATTAAATCTCGAACAGAGCACAAGATCTCTGAAATTTGAAACATAACATAAAAATATATGCATCTGGCAGTGAATGTGAAAAACATTTTTATTTATTTATGGGGTTTATTATAACGAAGAAATGCTTATTGCTTACTCGATTTTGACAAAGCAAGCTAAGATTAATTTTTAGAGTCATTAGGTTATTTTGATGCTGGAAAAATGAAGAATGCCTTCCTCGGAACTCGAACCCGAACCTCTCGAAATGCGCGCCGAGTGTGCTGACCATTACATCGCGAAGCCATGCTGGAAGGAGGGAGAAAATACCTGATATACTCCCCCTTTTAAAGGGCGACAGGGGATTAGGGAACCCAATCGCCAAATCGTGGTGCTGAAGAATCATCATTCACCACCCTTTAGTTCGTGCGCCACTGTAGAGTCACTAGGTTATTTTTTGAAGCAGAAGACAAGAAAAAATGAGCAGTGCTTTCTCCGGCACTAGAATCTGGATCACTCGAAATACGCGCCAAGTCTGCTTACCGTTACACCATGAAAGCATGCCGAAAGGAGGGAGAAAATACTTTATAAGTTGCCTGAAAATAAGGATGCCTTCGTGGAGGAATCCACTAGGTGAAGGAGCGGTCAAATCATTAGTAGTTCCACATGGGCTTTCTTAATGTATAATTTGAATACGAGACAGTTTCCCTTAGAAGTCTCCCATGATCACATCTCTACCCATAGAGATATAGCCGAGTTGCTTTTCTGGATTAATTAATGTGACCTAAGCCTTAGACTAGGACATTTGGAGAGAAAGCGTTTTATAATCATGTTACACATGGGGGGGGAAAAAGCCTATGAAGCCTGTTTATTCGCTTGTATTGAACCTATATTGAACTATCTGTTACCAAACGAAATCGTAAATAGTCTTATCTACATAACAGCTGAGTGCAGCGATGTAACTAAATCCCATATTTATTGACTTAAGGGAAGAAGCTTAAACGTCAGACGGATTATTTAATTAAGCATAATAGTACTATTTTCTGAAGAATGATGTTTCGTGAAGAACTCTGACAGAAGAACTTGCTCACATTCATGTTTTTAACGGGGAAAACTACGAAAAGGACTATTCAGATAGCTCATTCACCGGTATCTAAACCGAGTTGTTTACACAAGAAAATTCAGTGATTCAATATACAGGATGTTTATAAAGTCCCGGACCCATTTTGATGTTTAATAACTCATAAAATAACGAAGATATAAACAAACTTATGGCATTTATTGATGGAATAACTTATATATTTTCCTTTTCAGGTTTGAATACCGACTTTTGTAACTATCGTCTGCGCGTATGGTTAATTTCAGATAATTTCATTTTCCAGTCTAAATGTCTGTACTTTTCTAAATATCGTCTGCTTATTAATTGCATTTTTCTCTCTTAAACTATCGCAATGTTATGGAATTGGCCTACAAAGCGATTTCGTTCTATGTCAATTTTTTCGACCTGGGGGGGGGGTCTGACCCTACATTCAATGTGTATGTATTCGAGTCTATACTAATGACGAATAATGGGAGACATGGAGAAGATTCCAATATCTCGGGAACGGCTCGGCGGAATTTCAAACCGCATTCACAGAACCTCGCACTTAGGGGCCTACAAAGCGATTTTCTCGTATCTAAATTTTTGCGCCATGGAGGTCCGACTTCATTTCCAATGTTAAGTCAATTGAATATCGACTTGATATTCTCCGTGCGACGAAGGGGGGCACACGTGGAAGTTCATTGACAAGCGTCATGAAACTTTTTGAGTCTATCGAACCATTTATGTTATTAATTTTAATCTCTCTTTATTATTTTAGGAGTTATTAAACATCATAATGAGTCCGGGACTTTATAAACACCCTGTATAGTCAAAGTTATGTTCGTCGTGATGATCTGAGTGTAGTTTCTTTTTGTTTAATTTTTGGCCCTTATAAAAAGGCCTTTAATAGAGACATGCTCTATTAAATTCTGATTTTGTTTTCTGAGGTAAGATTAGTAATTTTTTGTTTTGTTTTTGCTATTATAGGAAGGTTGCTTTCATTTAATTAACTATTGCTATTTTTTTAACTCCTTTTCTGAAATGACGTGTGATAAGCTTCAAAACAGTTTATGCAGAGGGCTACATCACATGCTTTACATATGACAGTTGATCTCCGCTGTAAACCTTTTGCAGAACAAACAGCACATCTTCGTCTTTGCTTTGTATCAAAAGGGAAATGGGAGCATAGATACTTGCATTGTTTTTTTCGACTTGATGGAGACAGCGTAGAAGCTTGAAGATCGGAATAATGAATCAGTTCTCTAATCAAATTCATTCGAAAAACTTTGTGATTTTTTTCGATATTGCTTATTTTACTCAGAATGTACGCGTTTAGCACCGTTAAGTCAAGTAGATGAAAAAATAGTTTCTTCTTCCACTTCAAAGTTCTTCTGCCAAAAGTATAACTATTGGCCATGCGATCGCTTAAATCAACATAGCCCATATTTTTGTTGTAACATGTTATGATATCAGGTTTTGTCTGATCATCGGCTATAACCATTGGATTGTGCATATTTGACAGCATGAAAACGTCACGCTTATCTTTCCAGCGTAGAGCTGTCATCCCATTTGTGAAACGCACAGTGGTTTCTCCTCTATTCAATTTTCCTCTGCTTACATCTTTTGGGAAATGCTTCCTATTCTGACGAATAGTTCTACATGAATTTATTTTATTTTCATTTAATAAATAAACGAAAAGTTCTGGCGAGGAAAAGAAATTGTCCATAAATAATTTATGGCCTTTGTCTCTGATAGTGCCACTTATTTCTTTAACTACATTATAAGACGCTGAGAAATTGGGATCCTTAGATTTATCTTTCCCAAGGTAAACTTCCATATCGTAAGTGTAACCTTCTTTATCAGCGATCTTGTATAATTTTATACCCCACTGCTTACGTTTCTTTGGGATATACTGTCGAAATATTACTCGCCCTTTAAATTTGACAATGATTTCGTCTATCGCGAGTTCTTCTGCGGGACTATAAACTTGTTTATAAGCTGTTTTTAAATGATCAAAAACGTTTCGAATTTTCCACAGTCTGTCATAATTCATAATTCTATCCGGTTTTTCTTTATTGTTTTCAAAATGCAAAAATTTTAAAATCATTAAAAATCTGTCTCTTGACATTATCTTACGAAAAATTGGTGTGTCGGTTAAATCATCCGTGGACCAATAATCTCGAATGCTGTCCTTTTCAACATGTCCCATGAGTAAGACTAATCCAAGAAATTTCTGAAGCTCATCAGATGTAACTGGCGTCCAGTCGCTTTCGTGCTTTCGTTTTCCGCTTATATCTGGCCGCAACTATAAGATTTGAGAAGCATAACGATTAGTTTCTCTGGTTAACATTTTAAACAATTCATCTGAAAAGTATAATTTAAAAAAATCAACAGCAAGATGAGTTTCCGAAAATTCACTCTTTATACCAGGTTTACCAGTAAAGGTCAATAAGTTAGCTTTGTCATGCTCAGTTGGCTGTCTCCATTCAAATAAATTACTAGCGTTGCTTTTGAAATCATCGGCAACTCTATCTTCATTAAAAGATTGATTAAAACATACTTCTTCTGTATCTGAACATTCCGAATCTGTATCAGCAAAAGTTTCCTCTTCTAAATCTCTTAGCAAGTTATTAATTTCGTCCTGATTGAGACCTTTGAAACGAGGTGCCATTATAAAAACTGAATAAGAGCGCGAGCTACACAGAAATCACGAGAAAAAGCTCTAATGTTTGAAAGAGAGATATCATCTGTTTATTTTCAAGTACATTGGCGGGAGACGAAACGTACGGTCTTCGCCAAAATGTCGCCAACCAGATAATAAACGTTAAACAATGCATAGCAGCTGCTCTGACCAGGGAACTGGACCCCCCAGAGATTCTTAAGAAAGGCAGTTACTCTAAATGGGGAACAGAAAGCTTGGTACGACAGCTGTACCATAGCCGTCTTGAAAGCAAGTAAATTTTGCGGTACAACAGTTGTACCGCCGGCTTTAGAAAGCTATACAATATTTTTATAAACATTCTATTATAGAGTGCTTCATAGTAAGCTATAATAAATTATCAGTTTAAAGGCACAATAAAAATTAAGTCTGGAAATTTGTCAAAAATCTGAAACAAACGGAAGTCTGAACAGACCCCTTAGAGAATCTCAGAAAGTCATTTAAACCAATGAAGATAAAGTGGAGCTTTTCACCGAACATCCTATTGGAGCAGTTTATGCCTAGTGCCCTTCCAACAGACGTAAATTCAGAAAACAGTATCCCTGAAAAAGAAAGCTGTATTCAGAAAACAGTTTGAATTCGACGAAAAATGGATTAACTCGTCTTGAATGAATAATATTCCAGTTTTTGCATCACCTTACGAAGTCAAAAACATGATCAAAACTCTCAATCCAAGAAAAGCACTGGGGATAGATGCCATTAACAACAAAATGCTCAGGAATTCGCTTGACAGAATAATCTATAACTGACCAGTATTTGCAATACTCATACTTTCCAAATGCATGGAAACATGCACTTCTTATTCAGAAGTCGGACAAGTAGCATGAAAATCCAGGGAGCTACAGACCTATAAATCTTTCAACCCTTATTAATATTTGCGGAAAGCTCATTTACAGCCAGACTGAAAAGGAATTTTGCAAAATCGATCATCAGCAATGCGGCTTTAGGAAAGGTCTCTCGATAACAACGCAGATGGTAAGAATTATGGAATTTATTGATGGTTCTGTGCACAAAAAGTTGAGCACGGCTATCCTGATGCTAAGCGTGTTCAAAGCTTTTTACCGCGTCAGACATACAAAACTCATCTTCAAGTTCATCCACATGAAGTTTTCACGTGAAGTCATCTTTATGATCAATTCATTCCTTCATCATAGAACTTTCTCCGTCAGACAAGATGACATCATTTCGGGTACTAGATATGTTTACGCGGGGGTTCCTTAAGTTTCTATTTTGTGTCTGATGCTTTATGTTATATATGTCAATGATTTATCTCACTTCAGGACTGACCACAACTCTTTGCCCAACTGCTATGCAGACGACACAGCGATCTTGATTAAAGCACTATTACCTGACAACGTGATAGCCAGATTACAAGAAAAATTCCTGGAAATCAAGCAGTGCTGTGTTAGATGGAAAACTAACATCCATCCAGATAAGTTGCACGTAGCTCTCGTAAGGAATTATTATTGCAAAGACGAAACTAGGAACAAAATCACTGCTTCAGACGGCTAATTCCAAGTGAGAACTAAGTCAACTACTGGGCATAAATCTCAACCAGTCATTTACTTGGTCAACACACATAAACAAAACCCGTAGCAAAGTACTTTGTGTCATATTTCTACTTTACTTAAAAATCAGCTACTTTCATTAAATAGAAAGAAACAAATTTGCATCTCTGACATCAGGCCCACTTTTATGTAGCACCCACAAGGGAAAATGCAAGTGAGAAAGACATTCAGATTCTTCAGAAGCTACAGAAGATGGTGCTCAGAATCATTACTGGAATTCTTTACTATGTGGAAAACAAAAGCATTCGTGCTGACTTGAAGACTGACTCTGTCGAAGGCTATCTTCATCTGATAAACAATTCTTTAAAAGTGCCTTTCACAGCAATCTTGCGGATTTCGCAAGTGTTCTTGCCTACAAGATTCTCGATGAAGAGCGAAATCAGGTTCTTTGCTACCTTTTACCTAAAAATTCCGAACTAATTTACAAAGTGTAAACCATGTTGTTTAATTTTTCGAAATGTTTTGCCAGCCGAGTGACAGGTTGTCTGACAGCCAATCACATTTCTGCAATCATAAACAACGATCAAACTCTAACTATATTGTATTGGGGTGTAATGTGACTTCAAGAACAAATTGTTTAGCACCATCATGTTGCAAGTAATTTTCAGGTTAAATTGCTAGATCATACGCATATTTTCTGTAATTATTTAAGTTTTCCTGACTTATACTTTAAATTCCTGTTACGGTAGATATGTATATGTAACCATAAAGAAACACTGGATTTGTTACCCCACGTAAACATTCAGTTTTTTAGAACTCTCAAATCCAAGTAGACTGAAAGAATACACTTAACACCTCTTTTTCTTACTCTTAGTTTCCATCCTCAAACATGATTCATAACTAATAGACTTAAGTGTCAGGTCCTTTATGGGATTCCTTGAGACTGTGGTAAGAGCAGGTTTAATTCCTGCTAAACATTGGAATAAACAGCGTAGCACCAACTCATCAAAGAAATGTGTGAAGACTGTCTGTCCTCTCGATATGCCTATCCGGGGTGTGTGACCTCCTGATTATTGACATTATCTCTCTTCTTCCATGTCAAGATCGCATTCATCAAATAGTAGCGTGGTGCTGCTATTTGATGCATGCGATCCTGACATGGAAATTAGCTGTCGAAGGACTAAAATTGAAATATAAATCTAATAGAGTGTCCTGGACGGCATTTATAAGAAGAACCACACTGAATTTCTCACAATCAAGTATATGCTGATATAAATAAATAGCCAAGTATCTACTGTCCTGCGACAAGCTGACCACTTGTCCAGGCAAAATTCACAAGCACCTCGGAGCCCACTAGAAAGCAGATATCAGGGCACTGCCGGCCATGACTCTCTATGGATTATTTCTGCCGCCGAGTTTAGTTTAGTTTTAAACTCTATTGACCTAACCTAGCCTGACATTTGTACCAACCAAATTAATCACCTGTTATTCATCATTTATCATAGGTTGACAGATACGGACACTTAGCCGACAAAACATTTAGCCGACACGGACAGTTAGCCGACAAGACATTTAGCCGACACGGACAGTTAGCCGACGAGGACACTTAGCTCACAAGACATTTAGCCGACAAGGACGCTTAACGGACAAGACATTTAGCCGACATGGACAGTTGGCTGACAAGATATTTAGCCGACAAGGACACTTAGCCGACAGGACATTTTGCCGACGCAGACAGTTAGCCCACAGGACATGAAGAGTCGACAATGAGTCTCGCTCTTCCCAATGCTTTAAGATTTAATTCTTCTACATTTCATTACTACTTTGCTCAAAGTGGTTTCGCTCCTCCCACTAATGAAATTTCCTTTCTCTGTCAGTTCCACACTGGAACTACTTTTTTTTCTGAAATTCTATTTACACCCTCAGAATGTTATTTACACGTTAGGCATCGTATATTTAGCAATTTGGGTAAGGGCTCCGGCTTAAGGGGCTTCGCCGCCAAGCCCATGGAACTCAGGAAAACAGGCACCAACAATTTTTCCATTACCATGCAGATAAACCAAAACAGAGAAAGAAATAATAAAAACGCAAACAAAATAAAATTTATAAAAAATGAAACGAAAATTTTTAAATTTTTAACATATGTTGAGAAAAGTTACATTATATAAGAAAAACACTAATATAACATATTGTATTGAAAATAATACATCGCGACTTTCAAAACAGAGTACATAATATTATATACAAATTAATTAGGAAAAGAGAATATTTTTACAGTGTACTAAAATATGCACCATTCAATTCCGGTAAATCCTACTCAAAAGGCTTCTGCACAACCTCAACACGATCCAAATCATTTAGTAGGTGCGGTTACAAAATAAGAGTGGAGTTGCATATCAGCAACGTTTTCGATATATGAAGAGTGAAAAATGTATTTTTTGCGCAAATGTATTCAGTTTTGAATAAAACAAAACTTTAAAGAATATTTCACTTCTAAATTAAACATTATGCAACAGTTTAGTGTTACAAACATTAACCTAAGTAAGTATTTTAAGCGAGAGGTGTGGTCAATAAAATGTTACAGAATCGCGCTTTTAATTTCCTACAAATTTGAAAGCATTAGGAAGAGCCAGATTGGAAAATTAATATCATTAAGTAAACAAGAAAAATTATTAATGTTGTGAAAGTGTTCAAAGGAACCCAGTTGATTAAATGAAGAAGCTTTACGGACAATTTTTGCAGATCCCATATTAAAATGTAACTAAGTGACCGTCGTGATGTAAGTGACAAATTCTTTTTTCCTTTCGAAAATTGAATCATATTCCCTGACGCGAAGTTTCAACGCTTTTCCAGTTTGGTCAACATACAAATGAATTTTACCGGTATGTGAAAAAAATAACTTGAATATTGAACTTATGGAGAAGTCGAAAAATGTAATTGATAATAAGTTTAAATAATTATTGGGTACGTGTCAGCTAAACCTCACTGTCGGCTTAGTGTCCTGTTGACTAAATGTCTTGACAATTAAGTGTCCCATAGCTAAATGTCCCGACGGCTAACTCTTTGTGTAGGCTAAATGTCCTGTTGGCTAAGTGTCCTTGTCGACTAAATGTCCTGTCAGTGTTGGCTAAATGTTCTATCGGCTAACTGTCCGTGTCGGCTAAGTGTCCTTGTCGGCTAAATGTCCTGACGGCTAACTTTCCATGTCGGCTTTAAAATATAAATGGCGATCATAATTTTATAGATAGACAGATTGAAATTGCATTACGAAGTCTATTCTGTGTTCTAGTCTAAATGAGAACTTTCTAATGAATCAGGATATGCAGTAGAATAGTAGAATTTCGCTCAAGCATTTATTTTCCTTGCAAAAAGGAAACTGCTATTGATTGTAAAACTGTTATTGATGTAAGAGATGGCAAAAATGTGTTTTATTAGCAGCTGCAGTTACTATTATTTTAAATCCAAAATCTTGTTTTAGTTTGAATGCATTTAATGAGTGCAATCGAAGTGCAGTGAAATACGTTTTGAAACGCGAAAACGCTTACAACGAAACATCTGTTAACACGAAATAATACAATGGTGCCGACAAACTACTAGTTATTTTCATGCATTTTTTTCTCTTAACACAAAAAGATTTCCTTTCTGGGAATGAACAACATACGGAAACACCAGCCCTGCAGGAAATATTTAAGAGGGGTGTGAAATGAAAGAAAGGTGGCTTCACATAGTTCGTAGAAAGAAGCTTACTTGGCTTTAAAATATCCTCGGAATAGCCTCTGACATGAGCCAATTTTGTTTATCTATGTTACTTTCACCCTCCACCCCCAGGAAACGCCACACAAAGGCATCTTGTCTGTCATCATTTGGCCTTGGAATTCAAGATGTTCACCAATTGGATCGTAAAGTTAGATGAGCGATTCTTACGAGAAAAGCGTGAGGTTGCAATAATATTAATAATTATTCGGCTCACCCTAACGTTGTATTGAAAACTATAAAGCTTATATTTTTATCTCCGAATACAACAAGTGTCTTACAACCTTGTGATCAAGGGATTATACAAAACATAATTTTTTTTTTTTACCGGAAGCAACTGCTTCGAAAATATTTACTCCCAATAGAAGCAAATGAAGATTTCTCGATCAGTTTAATAGGTGCTCTTCATATGTTGCACTCTGCATGGAATTCAGTGACTCTCCAAGGACGATTGAAAATTGTTTTCATCATGCAGGATTCTCAAAAGTATCAGATTCTTTGGCCCCAAAAGAAATGGAAAAAAAGAATATTGAAACTGAGAGGACATTTAATGAAATGTTTGAGAAAGCTTCTGTATTATTGGACTGTCCTACTGTATCATCGGAAGAATATGCTGCAGTAGATGATGATATTGTGTGTAAAACCCCAATTATAGTAGACGAAGACATTTTGGAGTTTGTTCAAAGCTCAAAAAGTATTAATGCAGATTCCGACGACGAAAATGAAACGAATGATGCAGCTCATGTTCCCACGTTATCCGAAATGAGGAACATCATGAAAGGTATGCGCAGTTATTTAGACGCACATTCCAATGATGAAATGAACAACAAAATGGACGACACCGAACAATTTGATGCTAGAAAAGACAATTCAAATAAAAATATCAGATTATTTTCCCCAAACTCAATAAGTGTTTTGTTTTTCGAAAAACTTGAAAATTTTGTTTTACATTCCATTAAGTTCTTCTGGATGTGTTAGTTAACTGATTTTTTTTAATACATGCATATATAGATACATATGTAAATAAAATGCACTCTAATAAATTTAATTTTTTTTTCAATATCCTTTAGCACGAAATTCTTTTAACACGAAAAAATATTTCATTCCCTTCAGTTTCGGATTAAACGATTTTCTCTGTATTTCTTAAGACATTTTATACATTCTTGAGGTGTATAAAAAAGTTGAGGAAATATATTGCTCGTATGATATCAGCATGCAAAATATAATCCATAATGCAAACATATCCAAGTCGTAGCAGGCTGTAATTTGTTACATTAATAAATACGTTACCATTTAAATACAGTTTTAATCTAAAAGGTTAAAAAAACTTAACTGCAAAGTCTAATTATTAACGCAAGCTCTATTCATAGTAAATCTTTGCACATTAAAATTTTCATTTCATATTTGGAAATTATTAAATTATTCGTTTGTTTTCTTTCCGAGGCTAAGTAATTTTAGTGTAAAATACAATATTTTTACTTCATTCACATAATCACAATTCTGTTAATCTTACCTAATTATCCCCGGAATGCTTTCTTTGAAAAATATTGAATAGTACTACACAATTTCAATCACAACATTTTTAAATGGATGCTCTGAAAGCATGTTTCAACATAATTTACATACGCAGCACATATAGTTTGTACAATAATTTACATTAATAATGGTAATTATACATTGCGAAACTTTTAGATATTAACTAGAAAATGAACTGTGAAATGTTTTTTAGAATCTTAAGAATTTAAATAATTATATTATGAATATATAATATTATACTTATTCATTATTATAATTAACTGAATAATTAATGATTTTATTTATAGATATCAAAGAAATTATAAACATTGCGTTACAATATACCGATATTAAAAAGGGGTTTTACTAAATTAGTATGATAAATCTCGATTTTCGTATAATTCATGACGGAAAAATTGCATTACTGTAAATTCAAATTCTCTGACATATATTAATTTGTAATTCACTACGAATTAAAAAAAAAGATTTAAAAGAGGTAGAAAAATTCCTTAAATGCAGTATTAGAATATTGCAGAGAATTCTTCTCAAGGATGAAATAAATTCTAAGACCAAATATTTCTTAAATATAGTAGATATAAATTAAATAAATAGATGTAAAAAATGCAATCTCAAAACCTCGGTTATAGCTTTAAACCTCAAGGAGTTTACCATTAAAGTGTACGAAAGTTAGTAAAATATTTCAAAATTTAAAAAAATATATTAAAAATCATTAAATTTTTTAAAAAATGCAATCTAATCCCAGGGTAGTGTGCTAGCAAGCCGGCATCTATCATCAAACTATCGCTTCAAGAATCGTCATCGTTTCGTCCAAGCCCTTGGTGGCAGTTGTTGGACCGGTTTCTGCCCTCTTCGCTGCTGGGAGTTCAAGGGTGAAGGTCGGGCTTCGGCCTGGCTTTTCACCGACTGCGTCTTCACCTACCACCTCGCTTCTTGATGCACGTTTAACTTTCCTGAAAAGTCCGATGATGTGTTTCCTGATTTATAGAAAGCCAACTGTAGTTTTTTTTTATTGAATATATTCATTCTACATGCAGTTTCTGAAAATTCATCCAGCATGGAATGATACTTTTTAAGCAAGAATCATGAACGATCTCATTGTGCAATTTAAGACTCATCCATTGTCTATCGCCACGTGGTGCACTGCTCAAAATTAATTCACTGGTAGAAGCCTCAAAATCAGAAGAAATTTCAAGATAAGTTTATTGCTGCTCTACATATATTTTCGATACAAGGTTTTTTGTGATTTATAGAAAGCGATGCAAATCGATTTGCTCTCCAAGTGTATCGTTAAACGAATGGACGTTCTGCATTTACAGTAGGACTATAGTTATGATCTGATTATTTAATTTTCTTGTTTTATTTGAGTGAGTTCAGCAGTAAAATTTTTGATATGAAAAATAAATAGAGTAAATTGTAGATGATTAACTTGTATTTTCTTCTTCAACTATCACAACGTCTGGGGTAAGTACTTTATTTTGCTATCCTCTGTAGGTCACATATTTTATCCCTATCATTCGGGTTATTGCGGAAACAACGTGATGTACTCTTAATCACATGTCTTAATCCTATACTGGGTAGTTGGATTTCTTCATTCTTATTCGCGGTTCATCGCTGATAAAATTAATATTCAAAATTTTGGTTATCACTTGTACACCAGAATAATTATAATTAATATTTCTCATAACCTACAGAAATTAACACAATTTTAATTACATAAGAAATTAAAATATATTTAAGTATTTTTACTACATATAAATATTTTTACTACATATGGTGCCGTGACAAAAGAAATAACTTAAAATCATTTAGTTCAGGTTGAGAATTCAAATAAAATGTGTGACCTATAGTATGTTTGCTACACATATGATTTATATTGTTGAAAATTTATGATAAATGATGGGTAATATGCCATGAAAGAGTAATTCTATTTTGGATAATTCAATCTCATATGTATTGTTATATATATGTGCATATTTAAAGAAAGTTTTAAGATATTTGAATCAAAAGCTGATTTCAGTAATTTCATTGGATTGTGGTATGTAATGATAAAATAATGTTCAGAATTATTAGAATCCAGAAGTGTTAATGATCAATGTACTTATATTGCATCACTAATTTGATATATGCATGGTTAAAGTTGCAGGAGATCCTAATTAATTACTAAATTATTAAAAAAAATTACCTTAACTTTGCTATCTACTCTTATATGCATGTTTGGTAAATGTATATGTAAATTATCAGAGAGAGTGCTAAGTGTTTGTGTAAAATAATGTAGATCTCAATATCATTAAAATAGAATTAGCAGATTGTAACGTAATGCAACATAAGTAACTATATTTCTTCATCCATGTCAAAGCTTAAAGGTAGATCTAACACTGGTATGGCAACTTCCCTAGCTTCTGCTCTGCCCACATTTAGTGGCAACTTATCTGAAAATGTAAATTTCTTTCTTGATCAAATAAATAGTGTTGCTAAATTAGAAAAATGGTCAGATGAAAAGAAAATAATCATTCTGAAAATAAACTGTAGGGATAAAGCTCTAGATTTCCTAATTAATGATCCAAGAGCAGCTAAGGAAAATAAATTTGAAAATTTAGAAAAATTATTAAAGAATAAATTTGCACGAGTTGAATCCTTTCAGGACATTCAACAGCAATTCTCAAACATTTCTCAAAAGTGTAACCAATCTGTTAGGGAATTAGCTGACGAGATTACTACAACAGCGACAAAATACATAAATGAAGATTCGGTTGAGGATTCTAGTTTACATAAATTAAAAGAGAAAATGAAGCTCACTAAATTTCTTGAGGCCCTCAGAACAGACATTAGGATTGAAGTTAAGAAATTAGGTCCATCTTCCTTTGATAAGGCTGTAGAATTGGCAAATAATATAGAAAATGCATTGAATGATGAGAAAACATATTTGAACAGCATAAATGTTGAGCAAAATTTAGAGATTAATAATCTTCTCAAAGAAAGACTTGAACAGAATAAAATTATTCAGGAGCTAACAGATAAAGTAAATCAACTTTCTCAAAATAAGCCTGTAAACACATCTTATACAAGAATAAATCACAATGCTTCTACATCTCAAAATTCTAGCAACTTTAATAGTGTATCTTGTCATATATGTAGCAAAAGACACTTAACAACAGATTGTTGGTATTTTCCTAGGCAAGACCAGCATAATTTTAGAAACAGCACATTCAGGGGACACAGACAATTTCGAAATACTTGGCGGAGGAACTATCATCCTTACAGAAATAATAGTCAATACAAAAAAGGTCAGAATAAGCATTTAAACTAGCTAAGGATTCTTGCCAGATATATTACAACAAAAATTTTAGACCCCTTGCAGGAATCCGCAGAGACTGGGGTTATAAAGAACAACTGTATAGACATCATAATCCAAAAAAGATCCAAAGTAACAGCAATAATGTCCAACACAAGTTTGCAAAAAATAAAAGATGTAATAATAGAAACTCAACCAAATTGTTGATGTCTTGTAACTCAGAAAATTCTAATTATCTGCCAATAATCAAACTTAAAATTGGTTCTCAGACTTATGAAGCTCTTCTTGATACTGGTGCAAATTTATCTTTAGTCCAACCAGATGTTATTGAGGAAATTAAACAATTCACTAAAGTTGAATTTGTTTCTCGGATGGTAAGAATAAAAACTATTGATGATTCATGCATTCCTTACATGTCTGCAGTTAATTTAAAATTCAAAATTCAAAGTAAATGGTTCACTAATTTATTTTATGTCACCCAAAACAATTGGAATTCTACTTATCAGATAATCCTAGGTTATGACTTCATTCAAAGTAACAAAATTTTGTTAGATTCCATAAATAAGAAACTCATAGTAGATAATACTCATTTGGACTTTGAAGAAAATTATCCCAATAAAAAATTAACGAACTCAGTTAATGTAAGAAGAAAAAATTGTAATTTAAACTCATTAAGAATGGTTTCTAATATAACTGTCCAGCCAGGTCAATCTCAAATCATTTCTTTAGCTGTTCCTGAAGCTTTAAAACAATTTAAAGAAATTTTGCTTTCTCCAAAGCCATCAAAAAATAAGTTCCATATCAATGAATCTTTACATATAGTTGATTGTCACAACCACATTCAAACTATTGTTGAAAACAACACCAATGAGAAATTAATTTTGAGGAAGAATTCTGTTATTGGAACTGCTGTGCCATTTCATTTTGAGGATATTGTTAGTCCCAAAAATCATGAGACTTTACAAATCAACACTCTAAATTTGCAAGAAGTAATTAAACTTAGAAAAGAGGAATTAAATGTATCAGACTTTAAACTAGATCATTTAAATGAACAAGCAAAAAATGAAATGATAGAATTGCTAATGAATAATTATGCTGTGTTTTCAAAATCATATAATACTTTAGGATCTACTGATAAAGTTGTACCAGAATTTAAACTTCTTCACAATTTCCCAATTCAAACTAGACCTTACCCTATTCCTAAAATTGCAAAACAGTATGCTCAACAAGAAATTGCAAAATTATTAGAAGCAGGCATAATAGAACCCTCTTCTTCAAGTTATAGTTTTCCTGTAATATTTGTCAGGAAAAAGAATTTACCTGGTGAAGATAAAAATACACCAAAATTTCGTATGGTTGTAGATTATCGTCTATTAAACTGTATCACAGAATCATACAAAATTTGTCTACCAAAAATTTCTGAGATTTTGCATAACATTGCTGGTAGGAAATTGTATTGTGTACTGGATTTGAAGTCAGCCTTTTTCCAGATCAATTTACAGGACTCTGATAAAGAAAAGTTGGCATTTTGCACCGAACTTGGTAATTTTCATCCTTGTAGACTTCCCTTTGGAGCTCGCAATAGCACTTCTTATTTCCATACATTAATTTCAAAATGTTTAAATGACATTAAAGGTAGTAATGTTCAATTTTTTCTAGACGACATTATTATTGCAGCTGATAGTATGAGTGAGTTAAAATTAATTCTTCAAAAAGTGTTTGACAGATTAAAATCATTTAATTTAACTCTAGATCCAGCTAAAGTGCAGCTCTGTAAATCTGAAATAACTTATTTGGGTTTCAATATTTCACAAGCAGGTTTTTCTCCTTCTGAAGAAAATATTTCAAAGGTTACAAGATTTCCTATTCCAAAGGATGTAAAACAAGTTCAGGCTTTTCTTGGCATGATGAACTATTTTAGACATTTAATCCATAATTTTGCTGAGATCACTCAGCCAATAGTACACTTAACTAAAAGACATGTTCCCTTTGTTTGGAATCAAGATTGCCAAGATGCTTTTGATAAATTACAATCAATAATGTTGGACAAACCAACTATAAGGAACATTGATGATAATCATGAGATATTTTTGATCACTGATGCTTCTAAAGTAGCTATGTGTGGTATTCTGTTACAAAAGATTGATGATAAATTCTTTCCTGTAGAATTTTATTCGAAACTTCTCACTCCTGCTGAGTCTAGATACCCATCGATCAGGCGTGAGCTTTATGCTATTTTCTCTTCTGTCAAGCATTTTTATGAACATTTATATGGCAAAAAATTTACTATTTTAACTGATGCTAGACCACTCACTTTTCATATGCAGCTGGATAAGCAGCCTGACATTGTTGCCAGATGGTTGTTGTATTTACAAGATTTTGATTACTCTCTAAAACATATACCTGGTTTTTCCAATCCTGCAGATTTTCTTTCTAGAGTTCCTGAAGCATCTCATAGTGTAAACAATATCAACTTATTTCATTCAGATAATACTCAGTTAAGCATCCAAAATATAGTTAATCACCAAAGAAATGACAAAAATATTAAGGATATCTTAAGCCAAATTAACAATAATAAAGCTGATATTTGTGGAAAATATTTTATTGATAAAAAAAATGGTGTAGTAATGATAAAATTAAGACCTAGAGCGCATCATTTAAAGACAAGGCATTTAGAAAATAAAATTCTACTTCCAAATTCTTTAGTAAAACCTTGTTTAGAGATTGCTCATGCTCCGCATTTTGGTACTAGTAAAACTTATGAATTCATTAAGAAAAAGTATTTCTGGAAGGGCATGTTTTTAGATACAAAAAACTTTTGTGAAAAATGTCAACAGTGTTTGGAGAATAAACCAAAGTCATGTAAAACAATTACAAGTAATATAAAAAAATCTGATTTAGCACCTGGAGAAATGTTAGCAATTGACATTGTGGGTAAATTGCCTAGATCACATGATGGCAAATTTTTCATTCTAACTATTATTGATCATTATTCAAGATATTTAGAAGCTATTCCTCTGTCAAATATTACATCTGCTACAATAATAAGGTGTATGAATCTTTATTTTTCAAAATTTGGTATTCCAAAAGTAATTTTATCTGATAATGCTTCAAATTTTTGTTCAGCTGAATTTGAAAAATTTCTAAAAGATCTCAATATTGAACACAGAAAAAGCTCCATTTATTATCCACAGTCTAATGGAATCATAGAAAGAGTTCATCGAACTATGAAAGAAAGCATAGCTTCTTTATCCAATAAGGTAATCGAATGGTCAGATAGATTAGCTTTTTTCAAACTATATTACAACAATTCTAAACACATTGTTACAGGTTTTACTCCCGCACAGTTATTTTTTGGGCGCGAACTCAATACACCTCTAGATACAAATAATGAGCCGGTAACGGTAGATAATCCTTCACAGTACTTGTTACGTCAGAGAGTACACATTAAAGCAACTAGAGAATTAGTGAAACAAAACGAAGAAAAATATTTTCAGTCTCAAAATAAAGTTGTTAAAGGCAGAGAACCACCAAAATTTAATATTGGAGATGAGGTATTTTTAAAGGTTTTACAACCACCTCATGCTTTTCAGCCAAAATACACTGGACCTTTCAAAATAATAAAAATTTTTCGAAATAAAAACTACTTAATTCAAAACATCGAGGACCACAAAACTCAAAAAATTCATTGTAGCAAATTATTTAAAAGAGTTGATCCAAGGTTCAATTTGATTAATTAAGAACATTTATTTCATCGAGCTTGTTTTTCTTGTTCACTAAGTTAGAAAAAATAAATAAATAGAAGACATACACACATTTGTAAGTGTTAGGAATTTATTGGATTTATTTCCAACAAAAAAAATTTTTTTGAGATTTCATGATTTGTTTGGGTGTCGGTTGGCCACCTTCACTCATACGTTTGGTTGGCTGCAGGCTGGTCCGGGTTGACTAATGTCATGGAATTTACAGAAACAAAAAAAAAAGTGTGCAGTACACTTAGTGATCATTACAAGTAACGAGCTAGACATGAAAATTGTGCTACTAAAACAAGTTTGAGTATTAAAAATATATATATATAGAACAATAATAAAAAGAGGAAGAAGAAAATTAATGTGTTCAAGAAAATGAAATTGTAGAGTAATTGGTCTAGATGAATTTAGTAAGATTCAAGGGCAAATTGATGTTATTCAGAAGAATTTATAGAATCTGTATAATTAGAAACTTGTCAAAAAAAATGATCATTAATGCAGAGTTGTGTTTAACAGTGAAAATGTATGAAATGTAAAAATAGGTATTAGCTTACAATTTCCATTTACAAAGAGAAAATTGTAATTTGACTACAGATTATAATGAAAGTGTATGCTGTAACTATATGAGTAACTTGTATGATATGTATTAGTTATTAATTTTTGATTGTACTTCATATGTGTAGCACTTATCCCAGACAGTGAAATTATGATAAAATAATTTTTGACTATTTTTCATTTGATTTAACTATTATACCAGATCATACTTGTAATGAGTGTTGTGCGTCAGTAAAATTTATCGTGCAATGAACTGTGTTTCGGTGAAATTTATCATGCAGTGTTCAGCGTCAGTGAAGATCATGCGGTGATCTGTGCTTTTTCTTTGGCCGGAGGGAATGTGCTAGTAAGCCGGCATCTATCATCAAACTATCGCTTCAAGAATCGTCATCGTTTCGTCCAAGCCCTTGGTGGCAGTTGTTGGACAGGTTTCTGCCTCTTCGCTGCTGGGAGTTCAAGGGTGAAGGTCGGGCTTCGGCCTGGCTCTTCACCGACTGTCTCTTCACCGACTGCGTCTTCACCTACCACCTCGCTTCTTGATGCACGTTTAACTTTCCTGAAAAGTCCGATGATGTGTTTCCTGATTTATAGAAAGCCAACTGTAGTTTTTTTTTATTGAATATATTCATTCTACATGCAGTTTCTGAAAATTCATCCAGCAGGGAATGATATTTTTTAAGCAAGAATCATGAACGATCTCATTGTGCAATTTAAGACTCATCCATTGTCTATCGCCACGTGGTGCACTGCTCAAAATTAATTCACTGGTAGAAGCCTCAAAATCAGAAGAAATTTCAAGATAAGTTTATTGCTGCTCTACATATATTTTCGATACAAGGTTTTTTGTGATTTATAGAAAGCGATGCAAATCGATTTGCTCTCCAAGTGTATCGTTAAACGAATGGACGTTCTGCATTTACAGTAGGACTATAGTTATGATCTGATTATTTAATTTTCTTGTTTTATTTGTGTGAGTTCAGCAGTAAAATTTTTGATAGGAAAAATAAATAGAGTAAATTGTAGATGATTAACTTGTATTTTCTTCTTCAACTATCACAACGTCTGGGGTAAGTACATTATTTTGCTATCCTCTGTAGGTCACATATTTTAACCCTATCATTCGGGTTATTGCGGAAACAACGTGATGTACTCTTAATCACATGTCTTAATCCTATACTGGGTAGTTGGATTTCTTCATTCTTATTCGCGGTTCATCGCTGATAAAATTAATATTCAAAATTTTGGTTATCACTTGTACACCAGAATAATTATAATTAATATTTCTCATAACCTACAGAAATTAACACAATCTTCATACGTAAGAAATTAAAATATATTTAAGTATTTTTACTATATATAAAATATTTTTTACTACAGGTAGTTATTAAAATTTAGCGCCAAAAGCAATGTTAAAATAACAATTGATATTCGATTTCTAATTTAAGAATTCGTTCCTTACAAATTCAAGATACAAAACATAAATTCGCATGTTTAAAATAAGCTGTTAAAAATAGTAGTGTCAAATGGAAGAGGGAAATTTACTGGGATATTATTTCAGCATAAATTTTTAGCATCAGGAGACTTGTAGCCTTGTTTGACAAAAGACTTAATTATTCAAGATGTTGCAGGAGATTTGTTTCATCGAGTCGCTTGCAAACAAAGCCTGCAATTAACATTTCACTAAATAGGCAAATTTTTTATTTTATTGAAAATAATATCCCAATTGTATTCTTCATTGGCGCAGTTTAAATTTTTTCTTTGGAATTAGAGAAAAAAGATGATCATTTCTCTTTCAATTGTAAATCCGATAGAAAAGTTGCATTAAAAAGTTGGTTGTTCTGAGAAGTTAAATATCTGATAAAGTCAGACGAACAGAATAGAATTAAATGTGTCCTGCTTGCAGCTATATTAGTAGCGAGTATTTTTCTCACGTTTTATCGCTCGATGTATTTATCATTCAAAATCACATATATTGCAAAATCTGTCTGATTCTGAGATTTTTCAATTAATAATTGGTCTTAAGAATATAAAGCAGCAATGTGCATAAAAATCGACTATCGAATTTCTTATCAGTTTAAAAACACTTGTTTCAGATAAATTTTATTTATTAGGTTCATCAACACTATGTATAACGCGTTCCAAAACATAAATTTTTATATTGATAATTCCATTTACATCGATCTGTAATGAGTTCAGTTCTCACTTAAAAAATAACTATTGTAAAAAAATATTTAATTTCCTTTCGATTATCTTTCGATTCCCCATAGGTAAAGTTAAATATGTTTATTATAAAAAAAAAGGGTTAAGGAAAACTCTCACTTACACTCGGTCACTTTGAGCAAATAATATCTATCCTATTCTCTTCTTAAACCCGATTAAACGCGGAACACGTATAGATAAAAAGAAGATAATAAAAATAATAATAATAAATTCTTCCCCTTCGGTTCATGGAAGATATGGCGATTAATAATGGAACCCCAAATCGTCTTCTGCCACTTGTAATCGCCGACCAGGAAAAAGTGCGAAAGAGCAAAAAAGATACATTCAGCCATCCAAGTCACGTGCTGCAGAGGAAGTTGTTCTCCACAGACAGTCAGACAGACAGACCGACACAATCCACCCCGGGCGAAGATTCGGCTTGTGGGGGATAGTAGAAGAGAGATGGGGGTTTCTGGTAATCGCAACAGACCTCTCTATGCGGCCCTTTTTTCCCCCCTCTTGCTGTTATCTTATTTAGGAAGTGTATATAGAACGGAACGCAAGAGTTGGTTTCAGCCTACTTAGAGGATTAGCGTCCCGTGTATCGCCGATGTAGAAGAGAGGAACTGTAATCCTCTTTACCTCCCCCCCTGACAGTCTTGCCGCCCCTCCTTTCTCGCTTTCTCACACACACACAAACCAACATCCATCTGCAGGTTGCTACGGGGACGGAATACGAATTGAGCAAAATTATCCATATCCCGTATGGTAGAAACCTGGTAATGGGTTGGATGTATTAACCCATATTGGGTTAGTGTTCTTCATCAAAGTGAAAAAAAAAAATTCTTATTTAGTGAATCCAACTAAAAGAAGAAAATCTAATGAGAATCTCAGGAATAAACATAGGGTGAAAAGGAGACGATATTGCCTAACTATCATTCCTCATTTTTATCCCCAAAAATTGGGAATAATTTTAAAAATTATTATTTTACTATATTAACTGCTAATATTACAAACACAAAATCTCGAGCCTCTGCGATTTGTACGAGAGTCACCTCTGTTTCATTTCCTGACTGGGTAAGACAGACATTTCTGACCAAATTGTCTCTGTAGCGAAGTATAATCTAATGTATTTTATGCCTCCTAGCATCCTACTATCCTAGCATCGCTAATTTATTTTGAAATGAAGCTCAATTGATGTGCTATCTCTGAGAATGTGGGATTTATTCACTACACGTAATCTTCCTTTCTCTGTTGATGGCCGTGTTAATGCTACCATTAGGTTCAAAATGAATATTTGTTAATGAAGAAAAATTCTCGTAAACAAATATCTTTGTAGTAGTATGACTAAGATTCCAGTTCTTTAATAAAAGCATCACTATATAGCTTAAGATCTTTTATTATGGTTGTCAGGACTGAGTGTTCGGTGCATATTCTTGGCAAACATATTCGTGAATTAAACTGCGTCCTGATCTTGAACAGGGAGCTGAATGCAGCTACGTTCTGTGGTAGAATACTGTGGTTAAGTGGTAGAATAACTATGCGTAAGAAGGATTTAAAATTCTCTTTTATTAAACCACAATTATTTACAGCCACTTCCCAACTCGGGAGGGATACAGAAAATAATGACCGCCACTTGGGTCTAAACTGAACAATCAAATAATTTAAACTAAAACTAAATAGAAAGTAAATAACCGTTGCTCGCAGAGCTATGAGCGCGAGGTTGGCCTCTATGCTAAATGGTGCGTAGCAAGATTTAACTAATACTAACGCACTTAGAATTACTTCAATAAGTAATAGCGTAACAGCGCTATGGCTTAGAATTTAAATACTAGCTGGTCAAGCGAACGTTGAACAGAGCCGCAGTGATCTGAGACTAAAAGCTCTCTCCCACTGAAAAGTTCCTTGCTAACCTTTTAAATACAAAACTTGGCTCCACCTCAAATTAGCATAAAGCTGAAACTAAAAGCTCAATCTAACGAGAAGTTGAAATAAGAGCTCATAAGCAAATTAAAATAAAACTTTGTTAGTTTAACTAAAACCTTATATGGTTTGTGGTTTTGTCTTTGAGTTCCGTAATTCTAGTAGTTTTTTAGTGTGTGATAACAGTAACTCTACTGTGCCATTATGCCTAAAACTCTAGGAACCCGAAAATCTTCTGGAGAAGACTCTTCGTCTGGTAATGGTCTGGTTATAATTATTCTGATAATGGTTTGGCTGTTGTTATATAATGGTCTTAATCTGGTCATAATTATTTACGATTGTATTAATTTAACTTTAAAAATTAGGTAATTCTTAAAATTAAATTAATACAAGCGTAAATAATTATGTAATTTTTAAAATATGTAGTTAAATAGATAATTAATATTACATATAAAGGAATATTACATAATATTATATATAAATAAAGTATATAGTTAAATAGAATACAAGCATAACAGAAACTTTAACCACTTTCTTCTCCTAAACTGTATTCACTCATGTTTAAAAAAACTGCATTTTTAAATTTCTACATTTCTACATTGGTTAAGATGGAAAATTTAAGTTTTTCCGAAACCATTTATATAGGCCCTTCAGTAACATATACCTTTTCATTTGTAAGTTTATAGCGTCTACACGCCTTCTTTTTGAATTACTTTATTACTGGCATGAATAAGGATAGTGTACGAAATCACAAGACATAAAGATAATCTAAATGCTCCGATTTCTTTTAATAAACCAGAAGCCTCACTGAAACAAATGGGGTCCTTTCTAAAGTATTCTTAGAACTCTTCTGAGACAAACATTATTCTCTTAACTTCGTATTCAACAAGTTACTAATTCAGTTTTCGTTTCCATTTAATTTCACAGAGTGGTTTCAGCATCAATTGCTCATGACTAGTCAAGAATTTTGGATTTCATTCACGCGAAAAGCAGAGTTTAAGACGGAAAACCTTTTGCCGAATACAGTGTTTGAGATTTCGTTACTGTAGTCGTGTCATTTTCTTTAAACACTTACTTAATTTTCGTTTCTTTCCTGACGTTTTGTTATACCAATCGTCAACAAAATTTTCCCTCACACTTTGATTGCTACACAAACACAGTCTACTTTCAACAAAGATACAATGCAGACAGAAACTACATTGACCAGAATTCCATGATCAATAATTATGTTTATATGTTTACCTAAAAAGTGGTATGTAGTTTGGGCAATCCAAAATCCATTTCCTAGAGTTGCAAAAATATTCTAAGTAAAAAACATCTGTCCGTAGACACTAAATACCCTTCTAAAATCTGCCTGTGGAAGAGATTTCTAAATCCTCTACTTTTTATTCAATTTAATTTTAGAGCACCGAATATATTAGAAAGCTTATCAAAAATAAAAATCTGTCAAAAATATAATTGCATTGCTTCTGTCAGTGATGTTTTAGAAATGATGCGATGACATGTGAATATTGGGAATAAAAAAACAACTGAACAGAAAAGAATTTTAGGGACAGAAACTATCTTATAAATGTTTAATTGAAAGAAAAACACTTCAATGAAAAATATAAAATTAGGCGAAAACAAAAAAATACAACTTTAGTTTGCCATAGATTTTTGAATAAAATTCTATCAATTGAGAGAACTGCTCCAAAAAGAGACGGACATATTTGGTCTGAATGCTCTCGATATCAGTAGACTTTTAAATCTTTTTCCGTTCTTCCTCAAAAAGTTTTAACGCATACCAGACCGGATGAATGGACAGCAGTTATCTATAGTAGAAAGTTTAAACAATCGTTGTTATATTTTCGCATGCTTGCTATATAATGATCCTCTACCTATGCCGTTCACTTCTCATTTCTCTCAGAAAGTTGTACTGCAATCGGTAATTGGTACTAAGCAGTGAAAAGACCTTATTTTATTGCAACCAATTACTTTTAGTTCGTCTTTCCTGTCCCTCCTGATTTCCGTTTCCTGCAGGAAGGTAAATTTTAAATGATGTAGTATGCAAAATCTAAACATTTTTCAAGCAGTATCTAAGCTGCGTTTCAAGGGGTCATGCTAGTAGTAGCGAGTTAGTTCCGAGTTTATGCTGTATGTTTGAAATTTAGCTGTCTAGTCTGTATTAAGCATCCATCAGATTATACTGATATTCCACGCTCGACTTTGCTGCGTGCAGCTGATTTAGCAGTTTAGATAAGCTAAGGAGCCAGTCATTAGCCATTCAAATTTATTAGTGATTTGTTACATGTTTATTTTCTGTTAAATTTAAATTATCCACTAGTGGTGGTAAATTGTCAGCACCGAGTGCGTTCATCTTGTTATTAAATTTAATTCAAATGAATAGGTTATTTGAAACATTCTTCTAAAGTACTTTTCTTCAAAGAAATAACGAGTCTTCGCTACTTCGTCTTCTATGTAGAGTCTGCAATTTATGCTTCCAAAGAGAGTCAGACTGTATAGTACGTTTGCGGGAAATATACGAAATTATGCAGAGGCTCCCACAACTGCGGATGTCGTGGAGACTTTAGACTGACCCTGCTAATCCATATATATATACTAAAAGGCAAAACCTCGGTATGATTTAATGGAATTAATATATTGTAACAATACCATGTTAATTTTATTTTCATTTTCACTTTTGATTGCGTTCTTAAGATCATTTGCATTATTACATTTAAGACAATTTTTAAGTTTCAGTATAAGATATTTCTTCTCCCAATTAAAACTAATAGCTTATACTGAAATTAAGTTTCAGTATTAATTTAAGTTTCAGTATAAGATATTTCTTCTCCCAATTAAAACTAAGGGGGCCCACCAGCGGCTGAGCGGTAAAAACGCTGAACACTGGTAGTTCGGTCTGAGGTTCAAATCCCGCGAACGGGCTGGCTGCATGAACGTTTTCGTGGTTTTCCCCATGTGTAATGTGTATACGAGCCAGTTTCCCTTAGAAAGTCCTCCACGAATCCCTCCCTTTAGGCAGATAGCCCTCGTGTGCTTAGAAAATCCCTCCCTTTAGGCAGATAGCCCTCGTGTGCTTTGCCATAACTGAATAACTTAACCCAATTAAAACTAAATCCACCAATATTAAGACTTACAGAGTTCCCTTTCTCCGTAGAATTGTTTAATTACTTAACCGATTAATTTTAGGCAGTGTGCCTTGTACAAGAGACAAGGTAAAAAATTGTAGGGTAAAAGTAATAAGAATATAATATATAAATTTGAATGAAATTGGCAAATTGGTATTTTTAAAATTTTCTTTAGTCAATCATTGGCTTTATATTACCTAAACAGTAATTATTATGCATGATAGGTAGCAAAACATTCACAAGTGGCATAAGACTTTCTGATCATTTAAAATATTTTGAATTATTTTTATTAATAGTCTTGCTTCAGAGATCATATGTTATCTTTTGCAAGTATTAAAATATTTTAAATTATTTTTATTAATAGTCTTGATTCAAGGACCATATATTACTATTTTTTAAGTAATGACCATTGATTAAGCGAATTTTAATGAAATTTATTTTTAAAGTTTGTTTTACAACATTTATAACGTATATGAAGGTTTAAAAAATAATTAATTTATTCATTGAATTTTACATCAATGATATTAAATATGAATGTTATGCTTGTTTGAGAAAAAAAAATTAAAAATTCAAGCAATATATTTACCAATGAAAATTTACTTATATAAGCTTAATTAAATTTATATAACTTTATTTCAGTTTAAGAACAAAACTTGTGTAGCTTGTGAGAACTTTTCTTGTTAAAACATGAATTTGTATTTGGATTACAATAAACGATATGCATTAATGTGAAGTAGTTTAAAATCTCTTAATCTATGATTTTACAATTTATGATTTGGAGAAAAAAAGCGGATTTATTTTTATTTATCAATTTAAAGAAACAACATTTTGGCGATACAGCAATCCTAATCTAGCTGCTTGATGTAGAGAGACATGTGTCACATTCTTTCGAAATGCAAGTTAGCTTTCATAAATAGTTTCAGGAATACCAAATAAGAAATTTTCACCTTATAAAGAATGCACATATTTCTTTTTCCAGCTTCGATGCAACTAAATCATTTATTACAAGTTGTATTATTATTTACTTAAATATATTAATTTATATGCTGATATTATGCTAACTTGTTAATTTTACTTTCTGTGGCCTACTAGTTTATTTATGAACATTTTTAAGCATTTAATTTCCTATAATTGAGAACTAGGAAAAATTTCCGTAAATTCAAATATGCTCCCGTTGCTGTCAAAGCATCTCCCTATTCATTTTATAACTCTTTCGTCCGCAACGAATTTCAAAAGCTTCACAGGAATAGCTCCAAATTTCAAGATTTTTTTCCTCTAAAAACATGGACGTATACCTATTAATAAATGACAACTAATTAAATGGCTACGAATCGCTTTGTTTTATGGAAACAAAATCCCTCTCCCAATTCGCATATTTATTATTCATTTAAGTCGTAGCTGCAGGTCTCCGTTTTTGATATCCACTTTTCACAGAATTTCCCCACCACCACCCGGTCACATCTGTTACAGCTTGTTTCCATTCAGCGATTATTAATTACTGTCGGAAAAATGTACCGAGAGCTTTATTTTCGAGTTTTCCGTTGTGCATAGAAAGCCGATTATAGAGAGAGACGAGAGCATTTTTATAATGCTGCCTGATTCCCAGTCAAAGTTTAATGATTTTCCTGAATTTTTGTGTTTGCCGGGGAATTAATTTAATTATTAATTAGCCATTCGACGTTCCGGAAATAAATGCCCTCGCCGATCTCATTACATAGAACATTATCCTGCATTTGTTATTTGCTGCACTAAGAAAATAAGAAGAGCTGACGTTGTTTTTGTTTCCTTATTTCTCCCTTGTCTGCGAGATAATAAAAGGCTTTTATGCCATTTATTTCCGATGGGAATGAGAAAACAAATGGAAATTGTACTGTCACAACGAATTTGGGCGGCAATGGTGCAATTAACTTTTTGGAATTAAGACGACGTTCGGCTTCGCAATAAAAGAATAAACAAAAATTAATGATATTAAAATACAAAGTTATACAAGCTTAATAAAAGTTCACATTTACTTTCAGTAAAAGCGCATTCAGTGTTTACATGACTAGTAGAAATTATAAAATTTATAACTGTCATTTAAAAGCCATTCGGTGGCTTTAATTTGATATAACAAGTAGAATTGCGTATAAACATAAACGTAGCGGGTTGCAATGACTAAAGAAAAAAAAAGGAAGGCAATATAAAAAATGCGCAAATAATAAATAGTAAAGTTATTTCTGGCTGTACAGATTTTCTGGAAATGAGACTTTTTTTCCTCCGATTCCTGGTATTTCTAAGAAAATTGTACTGTTTCCTAGATTTTAGGAAGCTGTCATATACACTCACGTTTGTGAAAATTGCAACACCAAGAAGGAATCGTCATAATTGAATGCAATTTAATACACAGTTGAGTGGTAGTGGTACAAATAAGTGATTAAATGTTCAAAGCAAACAAACAAGAACAAGAGATCAGAATCAGTATTTTGTGTGGCCACCACGCGCCGCAATAAGTGCTGCTACACGACGTGGCATGGAGTCAAACAAAGTTTGAATGTCTGACTGAGGAAGAGCATTTCATATCGTTTGTACGCGTACCCAAAGTTCGTCTGCAGACGCAACAGGACGAGGATCACGAGCAAGACGCCGACCAATGACATCCCACACATGTTCAATTGGCGACATATCCGGGGAACACGCAGGCCAAGGAAGAAGCTGTACCTGCTGCGCTGCAAAGAAGGATTTAACAATCCGAGCAGTATGAGGGCGGGCATTGTCCTGTTGAAATACAGCGCCTGGCAAGCTTTGAAGGAAGGGAACAGCTTCGGGCTGTAGAACTTCACGGATATACCGGTTGCTGTTCAGATTGCCCACAATTCGTAGCAATTGAGATCGTCTATGATATGCTATGGCGCCCCAGACCATAACTCCGGGTGTTCGTCCACTGTGGCGTTCGATAATGCACTCCGGAAGGTGGCGTTCACCGGCATAGCGTCTGACACGAATGCGGCCATCATGGTACCACAAATTAAAGCGGGATTCGTCAGAAAACACGACATGCTGCCAATCAGCACGCCAGTCTCTATGCTGATTGGCCCATTGTAGCCGCAGGCGGCGATGGTCGTGCGTTAGGGGGATCCTGTATAAAGGAGTCCGTGCGCGCAGTCCACACTGCAGCAGACGTCTACGAATTGATGAAGCACACAATGAAACACCTGTAGCTATTGACCACAGTGCTGCCAATTGTCTAGAGGAAGCTGTACGGTCCGTCCGCGCCATGCGGACCAGGTGTCTATCATCGCGAGCTGACGTCACATTTCGGGGTCCACTCCCGGATTTCCGAGTTGTCCGACACTCGTCCGTCCACTGCTTCCAAACGCGCATCACTGTGCTGCTGTTACGCTGCACACGAGAGGCTACTGCACGATACGACAATCCAGCTTCACGAAGGCCGATGATTCTCCCTCGTTCAAACTCTGTAAGTTGTTCAAATCTCGCTCTCTTTCGTCGACGAGGCATAAGTACAGATTGAGTTAACGTTTACCACTAGCAGATAACCACCGATAACCATACACGCCTCGCTACAGCCGTCTATTTATTCGGATCCATGAGCCGTTCAGAGGGCGCTGCTCAGCATACGCATGCGCTACGGATTTGCAATTCTAATCATTTGCATATCATGCGCTACTTTGCATTTCCTGAAAATTTCAGCTCACTCGCGTAAGTCCTTCATGGTGTTGCAATTTTCACAAACGTGAGTGTACAAGGGATGTTTCCAAAGTTTTAGGAATTTATGTATATTTTTTTTTTATTTCGACAGTTTGCATCACTGTCACAGTACAGCTTTTCAACGTAATCTCCATTTCATTGAATATAGTTATCCCAACGGAAAACTAGGTCACTCTGAAATTTTTGAGATGCGCGCAGACGATAAGTGACAGAAAAAAAATCAACGATTACATTTGAAAATATGATTTATTTTAGCTAAGAAGGTGATTTTTAATGGCCAATTGCAAGCAGTCAAGAGTAGAATAAATTTTAGGCTAAAGGAAAAATGGAGTTGAAGCGAAAACATTATCACGTTATGATTTTAAAGTGGGATTAAATCAAGAAGAATGCATTCAATGTCTACAATTAGCGTTTAGAAACAAAATTCCATTTAGTGTTATTATATTCAGATGATTTACAGATTTTCACAGAGGTCGCAACTCTCTTTAAGATGGATAACATACAGGAAGGCCATTGACAGCAGTTATCACTGACAATGTGTCTGCTATACAGAAAATGCTAATCGATGATAGTCGCTACACCTGTCAAACGATACAGCAGACAGGAGACCACTGGGTGAGCAGCTGTGCCACCGAGAAGATTTTCAGCTTTATTGCTCACTCATTGGGACCATATTTATTTAAATTTTACAGCTATGAAATTTGGATATATGCATTATACATAAATAAATGCATTATACATAAATAAATATTAAATCATTATACAAAAATATATACAGTAAATAAAGTTATAAGAAATATTTTGGTATATATACATAAAAATTAATTAATTCTAATTTTAAAGTTCTGTAACAGCTTCTGAGATAAAATATCTTGAAATATGAAATATCTTCAATCTTGGATTGACTTTATGTTCCTTTTAAATGATCACAGTTTTCTATTAGATAGTTGTTTAAGTTATGCAGTTTATTACGAAGGAAATGACTTTTAAGAAGTTGTTTCAACCAAATCTGTGGGTTGACGGCTGTGAAGGGGCGAAAGTGGAAATCTTTGGTCATTGGGCATTCGAACATATATAATGATATATTGTTACTGTTGAGCCACAGATGCAGTTTCAGTATGATGAACGGTGAGAATGAGCCAAAACGGTGAAGATATGAAATAAAAGGTCCATGTGAAGTAAGGAACTAAGTTATTGCATTATTTGAAATTATTAAACTCATTGATGGTTTTGGTAAGAATAAGTATGCACGTCTGCCTGTATTGTCTCTTGACCAATTTGCATTCCCTTGTATTATTAAATATTTTCCCAGTCTTGATTTTAATAATGAAACAGGATTTGGAAGCGGAAAAATATTGGAATAGTATTATTGTTGTTTGCTGCCTCTCTTGCTAATGTATCTGCTATTTCGTTTTTGAATGTTCCTTTGCGAGCTTTTGTCCAATGGAGTTTTGGTTTGTATTCTTTATGAAAATTAGCAAGTAGGAGTTGCATGTCTGGGACTAGAGGTGATTTATTTATACCTGTTATGGCTTGTATGCTTGAGGCACTGTCAGAAATTAATGCCCAGCAAGAGCTACCAACTCCTATTTCCGTTTTTGATCCGTCTGTATAAATTTTGATTTGAAAACTATTTGTGTTTGAATTTGATATTATATTTTCTGAATGAAATTGATTTGGATGAAGTTTTATATTTTGTTTAAGTTCCTCATAATCTTCTGGAAGGTAGGTATTGGAATTGTAGGTACTTTTCTGTCCTAGACGTGCGACTTTTGTTTTAGTTGCTTCCTTTTGCAGGGTTAAAATTATTGGAGGCATGCCTGAGATAATATGTAGAGCACTGGTGGGTGTTGTTCTATATGTGCTTTGGTAATTGTAAGTAGAAAAAGACGTTGAATTGAGGTTAACTGTCTTATTGCGTGTACATTGAGTTCTATGTCCCAAGCAGATGCGCCATGAAGAAGAATCTTTTCTATGACAGTTGTATACCATATTTTTTGATATTGTGAAGATATTCCTTAAGTTTTGGTAGTTGTTATTTTGATTGCGTTTGACAGAATGAGAAGTTTGTTTCTGATGCATTTGATATGAGGATGCCATGGGAGTCTGTTATCGAGCATGATACCAAGGTATAGCAATGAGTTCTTTGTTGCTATTTTTTCTTGTGCTATTTTAATAATGGAATTTCGGAGGTTTCTAAGCTTGGTACCCGGCTTTGGTATGTAGAGAGCTTTGCTTTTGAAGACTGAGATTTTGAACTGAAAATTGTCTGTCCAGTTCTTGAAAACTTGTAGAGAGTGCTTCGAATTTTCTTCTATTTCTTTGCGACTATTGCCTCGGACTATTAGTAAGAAATTGTCAGCGTAGGCTTGTGCGTGGATGTGAGGGATATTGTTGCAGATTATTAAGATTTCATTTGCTATTAAGTTCTAGATAGTTGGGTCAAGCAAGATCCTTGTGGGCATCCTCTTGTGATATTAAATGTATTAAATCCAGAATTTGAAGTATATTGAAGAGTTCTATTATAGAAGTAGTCCTGTAGTCCTTTAATAGTAGAAATAAGTGGTTTGCACAATGGATATATTTGAGTATATTTAATGCATCTGCCCAGCGTATTGTATCAAGTGCTGCTTGGACATCGATTACGATTCGTAAAGAATGATTGTTTTGATTTCTATTAGTACGAATTATCTAAAGCAATTTTTTAAAAGCATGGTCCACAGATTTATTGATTACAAATCCAAATTGGTGTGGATGGATGATATTGTTGGCATTAAGATGATACTGCAGTCTTGAAAGTATAAGTTTTTCCAGAAGTTTTCCAAATGTGGGTAGCAAGCAAATTTGTCTAAAAGATTTTGGATTGTCTGAAGGCTTATTTTTCTTTAAAAAGAGAACTATTTCTGCTTTTTTTAATATCGTACCGAAAGAGGCTGTTTTCCAGCAGGCAGTAATAAAAGAATATAAGATATTATTGTTAACTTTGAAAATTTGTTTTAATATGATATTATATATCCCATCTGGTACAGGAGCTTTCTTAGGGTTTAAATAATCTTTTATTGTACTTTCTATTTCCATAACGGTTGGAGAATTATCTCTTGCATTTTGATCAGAAGGTTCTTTGCTATTGAGGGCTTCTGAGTTTAAAGGTGGCAGTGCTATTTCTTCTTCTTGAGGGAACAATTCTGTTAATATTTTAGCATTTATATCATTTGATGTAGTTGCTTCTGGAAACTCTGACATGAGAGATGAGGCGAAGTATAGACTTTGTTATGTGATATTTTAAAAACTGTTCCATAGAGTGCTGTGGTGTTTGAGCAGAATTTTTTTCAAATTGTAATTTTTGCTGTTCTAATATTTCTTTTATAAATGGATCTTGCTTTGTTGAATTCTGTTTTCCATTTTGCTCTTTTTTCAGGGAGCTTGCTTGATTTATATCTTCTTTTTAAGGCTCTAACTTTGTTTCTTTCTATTGACAAATTTTGGTTCCACCAGCTTAGTTTGAAATGTTTAGATGTTGATTTTTGTTTATAAGAAGTATTACAGATATCTATTATTGTACTGATGAAATGTTCTGTAGTTGTATTTACTTCCTCTTTTGTATTTGATGAAATAAAATTATTTATAAGACCTTGGGATTTTTCTTTTAATTTCGATTTGAAAGTTCTATGGCCTCCATATGAAGTTTTGTACCTTCTTCTAACCGTATAATATAATTCAGGTACTATTTGATAGGTTATATATTGGTGATAGCTTAGTGATAATTGGTCTAGGATTTTCCAGTTTGTAATTCTTGATGCCAGTTCTGGAGTTGTTATTGTTAGATCAATCCAACTTTGTGCTGTCGGAGTGAAAAAGGTAGGTAGACTATTTGGAGTATTTATTATTACTAGATATCTGTGTTGAATGAATTCCGGTAATATTGATCCTCTATCGTTTTCTGTATTTGAGCCTCACACTCGGCTATGTGCATTGAAATCTCCTGATATTAAATGTTGACACGCTGATGGAAGTGGAATTGAGTCGACTTCTTGGAGAATTTCTTGGAGGTTTAAAGATGGAGGCGCATATACCGAGGTACAATATATTGAGAAATTTGATGCTTAGAGCTTGATTGTTGCAGTATGGAAAGATGTATGAATTATTATAGGCGTTAAAGGCCTGCAACAGATTATTAAAGATTTGGCTGAGTGTGACAACAAGGTAAAGAGTCCTGAAGGAAGTACTAGTTTTCTTGAAGGTGGAACGTAGGCTTCTTGAGCCAGAATTAAGTCTATTTTTCTTCTTGTGTATTTTAAACGCGTGAGGTAATGTAATTTTTTGTTCCCTGAAGATTAATTTGTGGTACTTTAAGTGATGGATTATTGATAAATTGTCAAATGATACAGAAGGAACTTAATATCAAATCAGCCACCATACCTAAAATTATTCTTGAAGAATTGTATATGAAAAAACTAGTTTGCCGTTGGCTGCCCATAATTTAACTGAGCACCAAAAAGAGGAGCGTATCAGAATCAGTAAACAAACCCTTAAACAGCTTAAAGATGGTAGCCATCGCATTATTTCTAAAATCGTAATTGATTATGAAACGTACATGTCATGCTTTTATATTCCAACGCGTCAAGAAAGTAAAGTATGGGCCTTTGGAGACGATCCCACATCCACAATGGTGAAAAGACTGCGGGCCATGAAAAGGTAATGCATTTTCTTCAGAAGTACAGGAATGATCAAAGCCATCAAGCTGGAAGGACAGAAGACAGTCACAGCTAACTAGTACACCACTAAATGTGTTCCAGAAATTCCTCAAGAAGTGGACTCATGATCCACCATAACAATGCATTTCTCATTTAGCAAGATTCACAGTTGAGTTTCTTGAACAGAACACATCAAAGTGATAGAATATCCACCCTATTCACCCGATTTAGGCTATATGAGACTTTTGGCTATTTTTTAATCTCAAAAGAACTTACGTGCGCGTCGTTTTCATTCCGAAGATGAGACTATAAATGCATTTTTCATCGATTCCAAGAAATGAATGGCTTGAAGCATTTAATCTTTGAAAAATTCGTCTACAAAAGGGCATTGATGCTGGAGGAAACTACTTTGAATACTCCTGAAAGTTTGTAAGTATAACTTTAAAATCTCTGTGTATTTCAACAATTTAGAGTGATCCTATTTTAAGTCGTTCTCAAAGAAACTTTCCGGTATTTCCTCAATCTTCCTGTTTACGGTACGGCTAAACTCTCAAATCAAGCACCCCTAATTCTTTTTTCAAATGTGGAAATAGTACTTCTTGCTGACTTTGAACACTTTACAGGAATTTTAACAGCCTCTTTCCTCAAAAAGAAAATGATTGCTCTTCGCATCTTCCATGGTTGCAAGAACAGGGCTATAAAAATGTGCCTGCGTCAACCAAACAACTAAACCACACTAAGCAGTATCATAAAGGATACTTGCCATACACGTGTCAAGACTTGTCCCTAGCCGATAGTATTGTTAACAAATTCTAGGAATTTAACTAGTGCTTCGTTCCTAGAACTTTCAAAACAACCTACATAGATTTTAAAAAAAAAATTGATTATGTGTTTATTTGAATATTAAAATTAAATAGTCTACGCTACATTAAGCAAAGTCTGACTGGTATTTAGTTGTACTGCTTTGCCTCGTAGAAGATTAAAAAATTGCATACCTCAGCTTGAAAATAAATAACTAAATAAAGTAAATAAATTAAAATCCTCCTTTAAGAAATAACATTCGTGGTTTTACCACTTCCAGAAAAACAACTTCCCGTCTTCTTAGCCTGCCTTCGTGATGTAATGGCCAGCACACTCGGCGCGTATTCGATCCGAGGTTCGAGTCCCGGCGAGGGCATTACTCATTTTCACGTCTTCTGCTTCGAAATAACCTAATAGCTCTACAGTGTACAGTGGCACCAGAACTAAAAAGGTAGTGGATGATGATTCTCCACCACCAGGATTTGGCGAATTGTTCCCCTAATTTCCAGACACTTTTTAAAAGGAGGAGTATATAAGATATTTCTCCCGCCTCGATAGTGCAATGGCCAGAACACTCGATGCATATTCGAGAGGTCCGAGGCCCCGGGTAGGGCACTGCTCATTTTTAACGTCTCCTGCTTCGAAATAACCTAATGTCTCTACAGAACAGCCTATATCTTTTACAACTTCCATAGTTACTCTTAGTTGTATATAAAAGGAAATCACCTGTACCTCGCCCCCCAAACAAATCTCCTTATAAATTCTTAATTATTTTTCTTTTTTGTCAAAAAGGGTTAGCAATGCTATCGTCCATTTTTCTGGAAACTACGTTGTAATCATCAGTTTCTCTCTTATTCGAGTTACAATTATTATCTTAAATGGCCATATTGTGAATATGGACTAGATGAATTCCTCTTCTACCTTACTTTAAATGGATCACTCCTTTCTTACAATGTACTTGTGAAATATTCTTGTAAAACTTCATCATTTTCCTTCATTCTTACAGTAATTCATTTTTTTTTCTTTTTCAGAAATACTTATGTTTTCTACAGATTTAGAAAACCTATTAACATTCATAGAAAATATCTGGGAGATATTATCATTCCTGAGGAAAAATTTAGCAAGAACATGCAAGAATCCCATCTAAAATCAAGCTGAAAATGATCAAAATCCATTTGTAGGGTTGTAATGAAAGTCAAAATTTCTGACTAACATTAATTAATAACTGGATTTCTGTTTAACATCAAGTAAATAACAATACATTAAGAAGTCGAACTTTCTCATGAAGAAAATCAAAATTTTTTTCTAATTCTTCAAAGGAAAAAAAAATATGCACCTGCTTTTAGTGCATAGGCTCTAAATATTAGCGCCTATGTACTTAAGCGCCTCTATTATTGCTTTCCATTTAGGAGATGGGAAACCTAATTCAAGATCTGGAAACACCGCAGTAATTGATCTCACAGTAACTTTTAAAAAATTTGCCTTTGTTTCATAACAGCTGGAGAAATTCAAATAAGCCAAACTCTAGAAAAACATTTCAGATAAACCCTTAGAAAACACACTTCCTCTACATTATAATTCTGTAATTATGATGTCTGTTTTATTGTTTGATTTATACAGTACCCATACATTTCTTCAGTATACTTGGGCTTGAGAAACATTGTCAGCAAACAGTCGCAATTAACTAATATTGTAACTAATTCAGAGCCTCTTTTCTCTTACGTTTCCTAAAACAGCCACAATGCTGTACAAAAAACAAAAAAAAAACACATTAAAACTCAGGATTATTTTATTTATTATTTATTTATTATTATTTAACTCACTTTGCAAATGTTTCTAAAGATTATTTTCTATATATTCAAAGAAACAATATTCCCACATTTCTGCCCATTGATCATTCTACATTTTGTTGCTCTTCATTTTACTGAATAAGCGGTTTTTGGTTCTTAAGTTCAATGTTTGTTCAGAAGATATGCAGAAAACAATGTCATACAAAATTCAGTAAAAATACATTAATAATGAGCATATTCATGAGGATAAGTTATAAGTTATTTGTCCTGCCTTCGTGGTGTAGTGGTCAGCACACTTGGGCCCGTATTCGAGAGGTCTGCGGTTCTATTCACGGCGAGGGAATTGCTCATTTTTCATATCTCCTGCTTTCAAAATATACCTAATGTCTCTACAAGTGGCGCCCGAACTAAAAGGTGGTGGATAATGATTCTCCACCCCCAGGATTTGGCGAATGGCTCCCCAAAACCTCAGTCGCCCTTTAAATGGGAAAGTATATAAGGTATTCCTCCCGCCTTCTTCGCAAGCGTTTGTGGTGTAGTGGTCAGCACGCTGGGCGCGTCTTTCAGAGGTCCGTGGTTCGAGTCCTGGAGAAGGCGCTGCTCATTTTTCATCTCTCCTGCTTTCAAAAATTGTCTAATGTCCCTACAAGGTCAAATCAAAATCCCTCTTGCTTCTCTATTCTGATTAAATCTAATCATAATTTCTTCAGCTACTTGTTTAAATTTCTCATAATTTTCAAAATCTCCATTTATATCAAACTGGTGTCTCTGAACTTTGTCGAGATTCAAGGAAGTCGCAATTATTACCTTTTACTTTACAAAATTGACAGTTTTCATTTTGGTGAAGAGCAGATCTCTTAAAATATGTTCGGAATCGTCCGTAACCAGTAATAATTTGGTTCAAATCTATGTTATTAAATATCTTTTTCCTTTTATCAGTTTTCAAAAATCTGATATAACCATTATTTTTTTCAAGACGATTCCCAATTTTCTCTTCATTCCACAAATATCTCCTTTTTTATAATATTTAATAACTTTATTTTCGAATACAACACTTTCAATATCTTTCTTTTCTAGGCCTTGAACACCTTCCTTTGCCAGCGTTATCCGCCCTCTCATTACCAATAAATCCAACATAAGCCTTGATCCATTATAAATTTATATTACGTATTTCAGCCAGAAGTTTGAAGGAGGATATGTCGCATCTGCTTTCAGTCTGATGGAAGTTAATATATGTTAAATCAAATTTCTAACAACGTTAACTTCAGGCTGTTCATTCGTTATGCATGAATTAAATAAAATGCCTGTTAAGGTTTCGAGAATGACAATGTTCTTCCAACGCAAGCAAAAGCCTTTCTTTCATGTTAAGTATGTTATTTACGTACTAATAATTTGGTAATTACGTAAGTTATGCTATTTAAGTACTAATAATTTGGAAAGACCTAAAATACTTCATTTGAAATTTCATTTGCAATTCCAGCAGTATAACCACCTACAAAGTTTAAACAAAAATTTAAAGAACCATTTTACCAATTCTTTTATTATTATATTTATTGGTTTGCAGAACCTTTATGTCTTCGTCTTTCAAGTTACATCAAAAAGTTGTTTGTCTTTAGTGGAGATTAGTAATTGCATTACATTTGTGAGGAAAATCATGAAAACTAAAACAATCATCCCATGTAGGCAAGGATCAACCTCAGAAGTTATCTGTTGACTACCATCTTGTCTGGAAATAAATAACTATGTAATCATAACGCTTAGTTATGTGTGTATATCAGTGGTATCATATAAAATTTATTAGAGATTAAACCACACAAGAGTCCTAAGTAGGCGGATTTGCAAAATTCCGTCGAGAACATAAGGTATTAACAAACTCGTAAACATGATAATATCTAGCGAGTAACCAGAACGCTACTAAAGCTATTGTTTAGCTGAACTATGTGCAGCCAATCCTCAGCTTCCAGAATGCGATCCGCAAAAGCAAATGTGACATGACGTATTAGCGAAAGATTGGACCTCGGACGGACGGATGAACTAATAGAGGTGGGAGTTGGCTCAGGCATAAAAGCTTCTTGGGTCTTGGGCGCAATTTGATTGGCTGTTCCCTCATGGGAAAAAGATTCCAGTCTCCCTCACCGATTAGGTATTGTCGCTTGTGCCTAGATGCAACAAGGGAGGGAGGAAATATCTGATTAGTCCATCTCTCCTCCGCCACCTTAAATCCTCTTTGAGAGCTAGCCGTGCGTGTCCATCCATCTCCTAGCCTCCCTCCTACCACCACTACGAATCCTCCTTTCCTCTCTTATATTCCAGTGTTGATGGGCCCCATTGGGTTAAAATGGATTCCCAACACCTGATGCAGCTACATCGGGCCGCTGGCAATTAGAAAAGCCTTCGGAAGCTTTCAACTAAATCTTGTAGAGATGCCGAACTCGGATGCTCTACTTACCAGAGAGAGTGTAAGTGGCTCTAGCTTTCGGAGCTGAGGAGCGATCTCGAAACAGAGATTACGATAATACCTTTCTCTCTCTCTCTCTCTCTCAGCGATGCTAAACTGAAACCTGTTAAGTTTAGTCAAATTTGTTGACTAGGAAAACCTGAGTTTGTATTGTACACATTATTCTCTTACGCGAAAAGAGGAATTAGCTTAATACTGGTTCTTCCTAGCAACTTTAATAATTCTTATTACGGTATTTGCCATTAAGTTCGTTTTTTTTTGTTGCTGTTTAGGGTTAAATTTATTTGTTAATAATAGCTATTTAGTAATTGAAGGTACATACATTAATGTTAAAATATAAAAACTTCTTAGACTGTTGTGCAAATTTTACATAAAAGATATATATTTAATGTTTCGTGCTTTATGAAATTTAGGGCTTTTCATCAAATACATATTTTTATAAGTAGAAATACTTACGTAAATACACAGAGTAATCACAAACAAATTTCTCCGGTGTATGAACTTCTAGCGGCCTATAGGCTGAAACAATCGAAATGGAATTTCCGATATTCTTATTTGAAGGTATGCTCTCAAGATTATGACGATTTAAAAACAGCAGAGCTCTAACGGTTCCGGTTACAGTGAAAACATTTCGAAATTTTCGAATAGCAACACCATCTTTTTTTTGGCAGAACTGATTAGTGCAGTGCAAAACCATGAACGATACGAGTCTGACGAAAATTGCCAGCATAAAACATTTACAAAGAAGAAATCATCACCATTCCTCGTCAGATATGATGAAGGTAGAATGTCGCCGCTGTGAATATGAGTGGATAAGGCACATTTCTCCTTAATTTGGAACGTAAAATCTAGGAATTGCGTTCTCCGATCTGACAAAAACCCTCACCATATGATGTGCCAGCGTTTTTACAAAGGCAAAAGAAGTCTGTAGCGCAGCGTTGCAAGCACATTTGTTCTTGGTCCGTGCTTCTTCGAAGATGCCACTTTCACAGGTATGAACACCTGCTCTGTTACAATTGCTTTGTATACAACAATGTTGTAGAATTACGTAATACTAGAGCGGCAGCAACGAAACGCCGTTAATGACATTGTATGGATGCAAGATAGTGTTCCTTCACACATCGCGACATATGTTCGGCAAGAGATGCACACAGCACTTCGAAGATAGAGTTATCTCTCGTAACTTTACAGTTTTGTGGCCACCGCGATCCTCCGAGCTCATTTCGACGGATTTCTAGTTGTGGGTTATCCAAAATCCAAGGTGTACACATCAAGTTCGCGAGATTTATTAGAATTGAAAGATGCCGTAAAACGTAAAGTTATACAGATTCTTTCTACGATGTTATGTTCGTCGGTGATGCCAATAATCTCCCACATCTAATGCGCTATCCTCTGCGAAGGTGGGCACGCTGAAAATTTGTAATTCCAATAAAAGTTTGTAGAGTCATTAGTTTTTTTTTTTTTTTTTTTTTTTTAAAGCAGGAATTGTGAAAAACGGGCAATGCCCTCACCGGGACTCGAAACTGGACCTCTCGAATGCCCGTCGAGTGTACTACCATTGCGCCCCGCGTGTGCACGAACGCATACAAAAAGGAGGGAGAAAATACTTTACATACTCACCCTTTTAAAGTGCGACTGGGGATTAGGGGACCCAATCGCCAAAATCCTGGTGGCGAAGAATCATCATCCACCACTTTTTAATTCGGACGCCACTGCAGAATCATTAGGATATTTTGTTGCTGGAGACAGGAAAAGTGTGCAAGGGCGTCCCGGGACTCGAACTCGGACCTTTCGATATGCGTCGAGTGTGCTACCATTACATCACAATCGTAATCGTAGCCTTTAGAGCTGTATTGATCATCACAATCTCAAGCACATAACTTCCAAATATAACATCTGGAAGGCCGTTAGGGATTCATATATAGGGAAGTGTTTTATGATCATCTGTATGCTTTATTAAAATTGTTAATGTACGCGATAAATGGAAGTTAAAGCCCGTTGAAACAGAAGAATATTCTTCAACTGCCAGTTATCAGTAAAATAAATGTTAGAAACTGAACTTAAAATGAAATAAATTGGCAGATTATTTATTTTATTTCCTCTCCCCCCCCCCATTTACCAGATGTCTCTATTTTCCGCAAGATTAAATTTTAAAAGAAGAGTTTGTTTACCTTGCATTCTGGAAAAATTATATAAAGTAGCTATTAATATCATTTTAATCTTTTGTTATTACAATGGATATTAAAACTTTTTAAACTTATAAAAATGTCCGTGTTTTGAATTCATAACATAATATAGTAAAAGGCAAGAACAAGGCTATATGATCGCTATTTTATTTTGCTGCTCTAATGCGCTAATAAATTATACACAGAATTTTAAATCTATGATTAAAACTAGTATTTAATGTGCAATTTTTTAATTAAAAAACCTTTATACCTAGTTTTGTTTCATATTTGTCCATTTTCGTTATTAGTTGTCGTTTTAATTACTCATCTGAAACACAAATGTTTTCATAAAATCAACTAAAAACAAATTGTATTAATCATATTTCATTCATTCATAATTCGAAAGAGCGGTAACGAAGTCTGATAAGCGTAGTATAACAATTTTAAATACTGTTACGAATTTTGTACACAGTTTGTACGAATTTCTTTTTGTACATTTTGCGTAATTGTATGTGAAATCACTGCATTTCTTTTGTATAATGTAACATGAAAAATCTAAGAGAAGCAAGCTATGCCGGAAAAGTAAGAATACAGGGGCAAGTCCGTTTAACATTGAGTAAACGGGTATTGGCTAATGTGATATTGAATAAATGTAATAATTGATCACTGTATTAGCTGCAACCATAATTCGACCCTCATACTGCTTTCCATTAATTTCGAGAAGTAGAAAGTACTAGAAATATCTCGGCGGCCAGGTGAAAACTATATAAGGCCGGAGAGAGCATCCGCACTTAGTTAGCTGTTAGCTCAACGTGAGTTCGGAATACTGAGATATCTCCTGATAGCTTTCTCTTTAGCTGCGCTTTGCATTGCGTTGTGTTTAATGTTCGTAGTAGTTTGAAACGTAACTACTAATTGTACTCTGTGATATTCTGAAGAGTTGTACGAATGTTTCTGAGGAATGTTCCAGAAATCTGCAGTGTTTCTTTTGATACGCTAAATCTTATTAACTTATCATCGGACCTGTGTGCATTCACATACGCAACAATATATAAAAATGGTGATAATTAAACTGAAAATTTGAAAAAAAAGAAACGAAATATTTACTTCTTCAGGGAAAATTTTAAAATTGGAGAAACGAATGCTGATATTACAATATTGAAAAAGGGTTTGTGACCTCTCCCTGTTACGCTCCAGGAACAAGCTAGTTCCATAAAATATGAAAAATATTCAAAACTTAAAATAAATTGCATCAATAAATGATAATACAAATAAAACCTAAAACTGGGAAAATATAGTAAATTCGAGTGGAGAATCGAAGCTATAAATTCTAAAATAAAATCTGCAGATTCGTTCATTTTTACTTTAGAAAAGCAAAACATAGGTATATAATTAAAATTAATTTAGAAATGTTTTTAATTCAAGGCCAAAATTTGGTTCACATCAGTAAATAATAAAAGTAAGCTGTCATTGTAAGAGTATTACCATCTTTTGTTTTATGCATACAAATGTATTTCAAGTAATCGGCTAATTTCTTTCTTGTGTAAAGTGAAGGTGAGCCATTTCCTTTCAGAGAGCCTTTTAAAGTAAGTTAACAGATAAATAAACAGATAATTATAAAAACATGTTTAGAAAAAGTAAAGAACTCAGGAAATAGGGCGCTTCCATACAAAAAAGACGAAAAGAGTGATGTTTTTAAAAGGCAGAGTAAGAAGAAAGGCGAATCTTTTAATTTGTAAACAGCTCCTTTGTTTCTTTCCAGAATGTCTAAGCACCTTTTATTATTATTCACAGCTATAAATGTTTCAATTTTAATAGTACGGGAACTTTTAAAAACCTATAAAATTTTAACTGATGTTGTATCACCACAATTTCGTGCACCTGCGGTTAAGATTTTAAATGCATTAGATGCCGATAAGAAGACATTATAAAGTATTTACATACATTAGAAGGTATTTTGCCCGCCTTCTTAGCATGCCTTCGTGGTGTAATGGCCAGCACAGTCGGCGCGTATTCGAGAGGTCCGAGGTTCGAGTGCCGGTGACGGCATTGTTCATGTTTCACTTCTCCTCCAGCAAAAAATCCCAATGTCTTTACAGTGGCGCCCGAAGTAAAAAGGTGGTGAATGATGATTTTTCACCATCGGGATTTGACGATTGGGTCCCTTAAAGCCCAGTCGCCCTTTAAAAAGAAGTGTATATAAGGTATTTCTCCCGCATCCGTGTTGTAATTACTAGCACACTCGGCGCTTATTGGAGAGGTCCGAGGTTCGAGTCCCGACGGAGGAAACTGCTCATTTCTCACCTCTTCTGCACCAAAAATCCTAATGTCTCTACAACATGTACACTACATACATATATAAATAAGTATATACATATACAAATGTTCCCTGCTTATTTAACAAGGCAGAGACTACAGAACTTTCGAAAAATATAAGTGACCAAAATATGAAATGTACTTCAGTCCTCAGCAAAGAAAATAGCATAATGTAAGCCATTTTTAATAACGCACTAGGTTAGTTTATTTGAAACAGCAAAGCACACGAGGGCTACCTGGCTAAGACATTTTTGTTTGAGAGAAAAGATGCCTTCGTGGAGGACTTGTTTGCATTTATTTTACACACGAGGAAAACCACAAAACCAACCATAATGCCAACCCGTTTGCTGAGATTCGAACCCATGTTCAACTACAAGATAACTTAACCACTAGGCCATTGTGGATCGGTGCACTATATATAGCTTCACATATGTAAGGTAAAGTAAATAATAACACAACTTACGAAACTAAAAATAGAAACATATACATCGTACTCACTTACTGAATTCCTGAATTCTTCTCATGATTGAAAAACGTGGAAAGAAGAAACCGTTGAAAAGCAGCTGATGCCTACATATGCACGTTAAATATACATCCAATATATTTAGGAAAAGCTTTTCTTCCACATTTTAAAGTCCATTTTTGTTTGATAAAATTTCTTTTCCTCTTTTGCTTCGACATATGAACGATTTTGAAAGTCAGTATATGTAAGAAAGGTTGCAACATATACGGTTTTCTGAAGAGCAAAGACTTATATATAACGTACATCTATACTAGTATGCCATATTAAATAAAAGGTATTTAATGTGACTTTCTCCTTATTAGAAGCTTTTGTTTTCATCTGAAAGGAAAACGGAGACTTCAGTATAAAAATCTGGCCCATTTTATGTATAGTGGCACCAATATAAAGATTCTCTTATTTTATTTATTAAACGAAATATAATATAATAAAAAGACATAATTAAATTTTAGATGATTCTTTCTCATCGAATTTCTTAATTATTTTAATTAATATACCAGTCATTGATATAACTGATAATTAACAAATAATTCATAAAAACGAATAATTCACGTGTATTAGAGATTTCTTTTTATGCGATTTTGATACAGATATTAATTCTTGATATTGTGATCCATAAACTCAGTTTTAAATACTTTACAAAACTTTGATGATAAGGCAGGAGAACTTGTTTATAGAAATTTCGATGATAAGGCAGGAGTATTGTTTATTGTTGCTATAGCGGCTAAATGCTTTATTCTATAACAGATGTTTATTTCCAATACAATTTAAAGTGAGGTAAAATTTTATTTTCATCCGTTAAAAGTCTTTTTCTAGACAACAGATTGTTAATCGATGAGTTTTAATGAATCGATTAATACTTTTCTCTTGAAAAAAGCGAAATAATTATTTTCCGCCTTGCAAAAATTAAGAGGAAAAAATTGTGAAAAAATTATCCAAAGATGAAAACTGTAGTAAAGAACAATGGCGTGTCCATTATTAATCACCAAAAAGGGAAAACAGAAGGATGAAAAAAACATGACAGAGGGGATGGTTCCAGTTTTTTTCCCTCCGTTTTTCTCTCTTATCAACCAATCATATTCGTCCATTTTATCGCGTAAGCTATTGATTTGGAAGAGCATTGTCACACTTCTTAGAGTTATACTCACGCTCATTAGGAAGGCGGCCGGAATTATGTAATATGAAAAAAAAGTCTGATAAAACAAGCCTAGAGATGAGACAAAAAACTGAATAATTGCAAAAAACGTTATCGATGCAAAAGGGAAAAAAAGGGAGAAAAAAGGCCTGGCACCAGGACTGGTGGGAGCCGATAGTATAAAGTCAATTGGGAAAAAATGGGCTAATAGAAGATTCCCTTTTTTTTATCCTTTTTCTGTTCCCGTTTTATCCTTTTCTGTTAATAGGCCCGGAGTAATAACTGGGGACCAAAGATAAGGCCTTTTGTTTAAACGGGGCAATACCCCTCACCCTCTTACCCCATTCCCTTTAAAAAATAAAGAAAACTTTTTTTAATCGTCAGTTTTCGTCCTTTTTAATCTCTTTCTGCCCATCAGACTCTCTAAAGTTTTTTTTTTTTCACTGTGTATTTTTTTAAAATACTGTAACAACTTGCGCACATACATTTTTTTGTCCTTTTTTCTTTCCTTTTTCCAGTTCCCGACCGGGAAATTCTCAATTTTTTCCAACTAGACTTACTTTTACGCTAGTTGATAATGGAAAGCCATTTGTAAAAGCGGGTTTATCGTCGTGTAAAGACCTTCATTAATAAAGCCTTAATGCTCTACGACGTAGGGTAGGATATGTCCCAACATACTCCCACGATAAAAACCGGGAGAGCGTTTATGCATCATTAAAAGCTTTTTTTATTGTTATTATTATTATTATTATTTGTCTTTTCTTTTAATTTTTTCCGCTGCATTCATTAATAGTCATCGCAGGCTTTAAACGCATCATAGAAGATTATTGTCATAATTCTTGTTAAAAGCAATTCCAAGCTGCAAATATTTTAAAATTTTGCTTCGTAATTTATAGATATAAGTTGGATTGAGCTATAAAACGCAGCATTAATTTATGGCAATAAGCCCTGGAGAAAGTAAATGAATTTTGAGTATTAGTAATAATACATTTATATGCTATTTAACGTTATACTATCACATTAATCTTCAGTTTTTAATGGAAAATTTCTTTCCTTTTAGAAATTAACAATGGTTATCGTCTTTACCAATTTAATTTACTTTGTGAAGTCTCTACCGATGATGCTTTTTCATAGTGCTGTACTTTTCAGCAAAGCTTGATCACTTTAATAAATGTGCAGCATTTTATTATTTACATATTTTGCACTTCAGTTAGCCCATGTGAATTAAGCCCACCAGTGGCGAGACTAAGCGGCGACGAAGGTTTGGTTTGGTTTGGTTATGCGATTACCTCTTCAACAGCCCAAAGTCTCGTGGGCTAACTGCCTAAGGAAAGGACTGCTTTCATAGAGACTTTTGAAAGGAAACTGGTTTGTATACACGCTACATATGGGGAAAAACCACGAAAACGCCCAAGCAGCCAGCACTTTCGCAGAATTAGAACTCGGACGGAACTACCAGTGTTCAGCAACTTTACCGCTAGGCCGCTGGCGGGCCCCTACGACGAAGGAGCTGGATGTATGAGAGTTTTCGTGATTTCCCACACGTATAAAGTGAATACAAGCCCCTTTTCCTTACAAAGTCCTTCAGAATAGTATCCCTCTCCTTGGGTAATCTTGCTTACTTTCAGCCTTGTTTGTACCTGTGGCGTGGGGGCATCCTTGCTTACTTTGAAACAATCCAAATAATTCAATTCAGTCAATAATTAAATAGCTTTCTAATTCAGTCGAAACAGAAATCTTCCATTTAACCTTGTACTTTTATTTTCAATTACTAGAAGACGGAAACGAGCATCCGATCTACTCATCAGTTTCCCTTTGATTTTCCAGCATCCATCTGAGTGAACACAGACTAATCTTTCTATCTTTGACTTCGAAAACTACTGAACTTCTTCGAGATATTGATGTATGAACGCTACAACACCCACGCTGAAAAAAAGGGAGTTTCTATTCTTGTAAGATGTTTGGACATTTATGACTTTGTCAGTTCTGAGTAGAAGTACACTACGGAAAAAAAGGGGACAGTTCTGTATCTCCCGTTCTACTGGGCCGATTGACGAAATTCAAATTGCGTTTTTCGTGTCTCGAAAGCGCGACTTATGACATACATTAGATTTAGATATAGCATTTTTCTAATATATTAATTTTGGCACAAAATCGGACTTTTTCTGAAAAGGCATGCCATTTGTTTTCCATATTTCGATTCTACGACTCAAATCACACCTAAATATTAAAACTTGATGAGAAATTTACAAATTTATCTTGGTTCCTTTTTTTCAGTTTGCGCCAAGAAGAATTCACCAGGTGAACTTCTTAATTTATAGCAAGATATTTTCCCTTCCTTTTTTTCATTGTACACGAGCGGAAAAAAGGTCATCGTTCACACCTGCAAATAATTCTAACAAAGTGCGTAAACCACATTTGGCGTTATTACCGCTTATAACAAATATGCCGAATTTCAAACTGCGCCAATATAAAAATTCCCATATATCTTAGGAAATTTTAAATAAGAATCTCTAATATTTGTAGTTATGCTTAGAAACTTCTTTAAGATGATAGTAAAAATTTTATAGGTTCAAATACAAATTTTGTTTCGAAACCTTTATAAAAATTATTTAAAATACAAATTTTTAGAAAAATTTTTACCAAACTTGGCAGTTTGGCATAATTTGAGTGTTAGAATCGAAATATGAAAAAAACATTGCCATGTCATTTCAGAAAAAGTCCGATTTTGCGTCACATCACCCATATTAGAACAACGCTATATAGAAATCTAATACATATCCTAAGTCGCGCTTAAGAGACATGAAAAACGGAATTTGAATTTCGACAATCGGCCCAGTACAACGGGAACTGTCCCAATTTTTTTTTCAGTGCACTTCGCCACAACTATCCGGCCGAACAATTAGTGGGAAATAACCCTTGAAACCTTGATTCTTGATTTAAACTGCACTATGCAATACAATTTTGTAAGTAATAACGCCTTAGATCTCTGCCTTTCCCAATTAAAGACACAAGAAAAAGAGTAATAACAGCACTTATTTTATTCCCATTAGTTGGTTTAACGAAACAAATAGGCAATTCGCTACTCCATGAATTAGTCGCATTAACAGTATTAGGCGAGAAAGTCACTCATTTCAAGTTATTTTGTTACTGAGTCTTAATCTGAGAATCAATAAAGAATTTCAGAAAAGATTCTTTCAGAAAAGATTTAATGTTGTACAATTAATGTTGGTTTAAGGACAAACAGCGTGGATAAAAGAGGTATCTAAATACTTTCAACAGTGGAGTTTTTTAAAAAAATCAAATATAACTGGAGGAAAAACTTTTTAGACAGCTGCATTTTTTATTTTTATTATTGCAACTGATGTTGCAGCTGAATACGGTTTTTCATACCATAAATTTACAGAAGCATTGTGCTCCATGAGGTGCTCTGGTTGGAAATGCCATGACTTAACAATGAATAACATTTTTGCTTGTGGAAATCATAATAAAATTCTTTGCCACATTGCATAATTTGCTCCAGAGTCAAATAGTTTTGCTTATGAAGTTTAAAGTATCCAATGAGTGGATAAAAAATGGAATACTAAACTTAATCCCGCACCATCATTTTAGCTGTTTTAACTTATAACTAACTTTCAGCTATCTTGTCAACTATCTTAACTTATTCTGAATTCTGTAAAGTATTATTCTATATTTCAAAGGTTTCACTTCAGTGCGAGTTAATAATTCTGCCTTAAACGTATTCACTATATTTAACACAAATTAACTGAAAACAAGTTATTTTTAATGCGTCAAACGATTAATCTTTGATTCGCTAAGGAGAAAAACACAAGAGTGACAAAATACGAATGCGCTTTAATGCAAGTTAAATTCCCAAATCGTCTCCATAGAGTTAAAATTACATTCAGCATAGGAAATGTTCACAAACAGCTCTTATTACTTTCTGAACTGAACAATTCCTTTAAAAGAAGTAATCATTGATCTAAGATAAATGTTTGTTAATGTTAATTTTAAATCCTTTATCCTTATCTCACCGCATAATTGTTGTCAATTTCTGTAAATTTATGAATGGTTGTACCGTAAATATTCAGCAGATAACAGCTCCTATAGCCAGGACCGGCGCTAGACTTTATGCCGCCGGTTCAAACTTTGCGAGACCGAAATTCTGTCGCTCTGTTATATTTCCTAAATTGTAAATATTTTGCCGCCCTTAAACCATGATGCCCGGTGCATGGGTTGCACGAGCCGGTGCAACCGATGCACGGCTATAGTACGACCGTGTTTAGTCTATAGCGCGAATAAAGAACGTAAAGGAAATGACAAATTTTAAAAGAAGAAAGAGTGCACATCAGAAAAAAATATATATAAAAAGAGAGAAATAAACCCCTCAGAAAAAAATATATATAAAAAGAGAGAAATAAATCCCCTTTTCTTAACGAATGTTAGTATTACAAACGAAGATTTAAGGCATGGACCTCTGATCTTTGCTATTGGATTTGAATGATGTTTAAGTTTAGATTTATGACACCAACTTTTTAACTTTACTTCTTTTGAAAATCTGCGTTAATATTTTTATTCTCATAAAAAGCTTTTTTTTTACGCGAAGCAGGAGAAAAAATCCTATATTAGGATTTTTCTTCACATGAAGCACCTTTCAATTTTGCTCAACTTGCTGCATGCATAAAAATTTTACTTCGAAAATTGTATCTAGAAACTTTTAGTGTAATGTTTCTATTTACAATTACTGTAGTGTAAGGATTGGAGATTTTACTTTCAGATGTTACTATATATGACATAAATGCTTCTCATAACATAACACTGCAGAGCAAAATTTCAAACTGTTTTATGATTTTTGCAGTTGAGATGGTAGCATAAGCCATATCGCGAACTCACATCAATTTCCATTAATAAGCGGGATTAATTTTCAGCTTATTTTCAGCTATCTATAAGCAATTTTCATTTATCATCTCTATTAAATTTACCTAAAATGATTATCGGTATTTACTAAAGTCGCTAGGAATATTTTCAGATTTTATGCCAAAACATCTTTTAATGTTTTGATGCTCTTAAAACGCGTTTGCATTAAATTAGAATTGCATGTTTGTATAAACGCATCTCTGCTTCTCTGGTAAAATCATTTCATGAAAACCATTGCAGACAACTACAGTTGTTGAGTTGTTATAGCAATTAGAGCAATCATTTCTGCGATCCGATTAATGCGCCAGTTAGATGGCATACTGCAATAAATAAGTAGAGATAGCCATGGATACTGTAGAAATCAGGATTTGTTTTTTAAAAATTGTCGCAACGAAAAAGCTCTAAAATTAGCTAATTACTCTGCTGTACATACATGTGAGGAAATTTCAGTTGTAGGAATCTGCGATAGATGGCAGCACCGTGTCATTTAAAAGCGTGGTTGAGTTTTAAAAGCAATTAAACAGGTTGGCAGAATGGTTTTCAACACAAATTTAAAAATATCTGCCATCTCTCTTTCCATCTCTATCATCTGGGAAACTGTGCTATTTTTTAATTTTATTTAATACCATTATTGGAATTTTTATGTGCGTTATAAAAGCTATTTTTTGATGGAAAATAGTACAAATTATTATACCGCTGTCAGCATTCAGAAGCTTATTCGTGCGAAACGTATTGAGTACTCGTTAATGAAAAGTAACGAATTTTAATCTAGAAATTTTCAGCATATTATTTCTATTGAGATGAAATTTCATATTATATAAATATTTTTCATAACTCTGTAGAGAAAAAATATCAAATATTTTGTATGATCTTTTCATATGGCAACATGAACAAGAGTAAAACTGATACCAATTTTTATTACTAATCGAAACTGATTTTAAGTTGATGATTCGTTTTCATTAATCGATGAATAATTTCCGTTTATCACAAACTTCAAACAAAAGTAGTATGTGAAATACTGCTTGTTGAGAAATAAGTTTTTTAAAAAACTTAATTATTGCCTCTAACATAAAATACTCCTCGTTTTCTTGTACGAAGTAAAGGAACTATTGTAATCACGAAAAATTCCAGGTGCCATATTTCCAAAACAAATATCTATTTTGACCGCTATCGAATGCAATTTAACGATATTTTTGCGTGACATCCGTACATAAGGACAGAATAAAGGACTCTATTTCCCCAAACGAATTATAAAACTGATTTAAAATGGATTCAGAAGAGATTTTTTTCATGGTTTCTGTACGTAAGTACGTAAATATGTATGTATCTCGCATAAATCGAAAACGAGTAGCCTCAGATCGTTGAAATTTTGTGTATATGACTGTTACAGCATGCAGATATGCACCTGCTTTAAATGATATTACCAATCTGTTCGCAGAAATATTAATCTTGATTTGGTTACAATTAAATTTCCAAAACTTAAATAGCTTTATATGAATGAGATAATGTTTTTCTATCTGTTAAATTTAAATATATACATATATATGACCACTCTGTTACTCGGCTCAGTGAGCTTAGTTTTTTTTTCTTTCCTTCTTCTTCTTATATGTTGGTAAATTGCGCCATTTTTTGCTTTAAAAATGATTAAATTATGTTGCTCTTATCTTCCGATTAAGGTTTTTATGCCTTCAGTAAATCTGCGTGCAATATTTGTAGAATTATCAACAATTTAAAAGTTCTTTAAGTGCCGCTAAGCCTAATTATATTTACCATAGTATATTATATCAGTATATTTACCATAGTATATTTCTTTACATTTGAAACTTAGGAGAATAGCGGATTTGTTGCCAATCTAGAGAAACTAAGCTTCGCAACAACAAAGATAGCGCCTTCTTCTATTATTGAGAATTAAATCACGCTTAATCCATTCTGGAATTTATTCCAGGGAATAAGTGTTCACGATGTTTAAGATTTACTTCGTAATTTTTAATATAGATATTTTATCTTTTTATGTATTTTTGCGTTGTCACGAAGTGAGAAGTGAATTAATGGAATGAAAAATTCTGAATCCTCTGTGAAAAACTGTTTTTTTTTGCTGTTGTTTTGTTTGTTTAATTTCTTTTATACATTATTTTAGATTTATTATAGTATTTAAATAGAACATGTGGCAACGATTAGATAATTCTTCAGATGATATACATAATTTTTGTGCACTCTGAGTGATAAAATGAATGAGATGTAACTCTGGTAAGTGAACCAAGCGCCAGAGTGTCGCTATGGTAAAGAAATATAGTGAATTTTAAAGAGTGCATTTATTCTATTGTGGTTTATGCGCTACCGACGAAGTAGATTTAATTCAATCCAATAAGTTTAAATGAAATGCATAATGCGTATAATTTAACATTCTGTACAAGAACGTCATATGGTGTACACATCAGATTCTTTTAATAACATTTACTACATCTACATTTTTTTTTTTCGTTTTCGTCATGTATGGAAAATAATAGCATGTAAGGAGCTTCGCCATTTTCTCTGGGTCCCAACTACTAAAACCGTACCAACGGCAGAATAGTCAAAATCACTGAATAATGATAATTCGACAGAGGTTGAAACTCAGGCTAGCAAGTTAGCTAAATGTTTGGTTTTCATGATTTTCCCCGTTACAACGTGAATACAATCCAATTACCATTAAAAACGTTTTCATGAAGGTAATTTTTCAATTAGGCAGATAACTTTGGTATATTTTCAGTATTCAGTTAACCTAAATATTCAGTTATTTGTTCACCCAGATATTTGGATAACTGAAACCCAATTACTCAGATAACTGAGTAACTATGACCCATTTAATAGGGCATAAAATTTCTCTGCATTCGAGCCCTTGTCTATCATTGCCATCATTTTGGAAGTAATCTCATACCATTCAGGTTCTGTTTCATAGGAATTATGATTCCAGTCAGGAGGTTTATTTAAGTGCAAACTTGTTAATGGTATTTCGATAATGCTAACTGTTCTCATTTTTTCATCCTAAACTAAAAATATCATTTGCGGGAAAAAGGTGAAGAAATCGTATTTTAAAATAATATTTGCATGGAATTTCTGAAAGGAGATAACGCTTAAGAGAGAATTACCGATAATCTTATTCTTTAAGAATAGATGTAGAATGAATAAGGGTATTATTCGAAGTTTTTATTAAAAACAAATGATGTTTTGACGTTTGTGTGAAGAATTACAAAAAAGAATTCAGCATTTCGAAAATGTTTTGCTCAATTTATCAAATGCAAAAATTTCAGATATACCTTACGTGCTACCTTTCAATGCTTAAATATCTATTTCTGGTATTTTGCTCATCTCTATTCACGTCTCTCAAAACTTAGGTGTTAAAAAACTTAAAAAATTAAGTTTTAATCATCGAACTTACAAGCAGAGTTTATTGCGAGTTCTGTTTACCCACTGCTTTAACAGCTTTCTTTATATAAAGCTTCTAAAACTCCTTCTGTTCCCATTATTCATCAATAAGATGCTTGGAGAAGCAGATATCAGTGTGCAGTTTCCATCATCTAACAATGCCTATTATAAAAAGTCGTCACACCTGTAACGTAACAATTTCTTTCTTCTCGTTCAATCATTACTTAATGATGGTACTGGCCCCTGACGAGTAACGAAGAAAGATCCTCATTTCTAAATCCCTTTCTGAAAGAGATCTCAATTTCTGAAAGGATATTCACCATGGACAAAGGCGGTGGAAGGGGATATAAGTTCCTCAGTATGGATTAATGAGTGCCATTTGCACAATAATGAAGTCCACGAAATTAGTTCGGAGCGTAACAAGGCTTCTGAGAAGAAAGTTGAAAGTTAGGCTGCTAGTTCACATTCAGCCGACTAAATTATGCCTTTAAGTTGCATTTAATGCCATCATTTCCTCAGATTCATCAGTGGAAAAGGCTGTACAACTAAGCAAGCTGTATGATTTCATGGCTTTAGAGATCTTCCAAAATGAGAGACACGTACTTTCAGCATTTTGAATTTATATTTCTTAAATTTCTGCACTGCTTTATTTATTAGTCCAAAGGGCGCTATCCCAGAAGGGCTGTGAATTTCGTTTTCGCATTTTGCGTCGATTAACCTTCTGCGTTGATTCACTTTTCAAACTATTGCCACCAAATATTACAGCCTTGTGTTATATTTAAAGAAATTAAATAATGAAGAAGCTGTATAAATATATGTATGTTTCTCGCATGAAACAACGATACATAGAGGCATCAAATTATGAATAACGTAATCCTCCTCCGAATATGGGCATCAGAAAGTCCAAATTTAGAATTTGTTTCATTATCGATTTCATATTTTCTAATACTTTAAAAAATTTTTAATTAACAAACTCAACGATTTCAAAGCACCCCTATACGGAAAAAAAAACGAAACATTTCTATCTCCAGCGTGCGAGACTTGTATCGGAAATTCTAAAGATATGCTCATTTAAAAATTATTTTGCTGTTGAATTGAATTTTGGTTTAAGTGCGAAGAACATGATATTTAAGAAGCAAAGGTAACACACGAAACGTTAAAAAAATGTCCCTGTGGACGTAATGTAAAATCTGAAAGCTTTCAGTTTTTTCTTCTTTGTTTTTTATTGTTTGTTTAAAATTGCAAGGGAAAACACTCAATTGTTAGAATTAAAAATTGAATTAGAAGAATATAAGACTTCAGCCCGTAATTTAAAATAATGAAATTCCAGTGTCTATTCCTGAAACAATCATTAAACTCCGCTTTCACCTTTCATCTTCTTTCATTTACAAAACCAAATTCAAGGCGTTATTTATGAAGCTTCGTGTGATTTTAAAGCAAATCAATAAATTTCTCGTAAACTGTTTTCTTTTAAAGTGTCTTCCGATGTATATAAGCACTTTAATTTTATTATGTAACACCTGTGCTTAATCTTTAAGTTATTTTTTCGAACTGAAAGAAAGTACAAACTTATTTTAGTTGGATTTTACTGATGTTTACTTGCGTAGTCATAACCTGTTAAGAAAAGCGCAGTGCTAATGCTAGCTTGTATATCGAGAAGAAATATATCTGAAAGTAATTTAGATTTTCTTATTAACAACCATATCCATAAACTAATTATCCTCAGTAAAATTTTTATCTCGCATTTAATTGCTTTTACTACCATAAAAATATCAGCTGAATGAAATATATTTTTTCCAGACGCTAATGGTTCTGTCTTTAACCGCTGTCTGACTTATTTGTTGGTTTATTTTATTTAATTATGGCAAAGGAAGCGGGTGTTATTTGTCTAAGAGGAGGGATGCTTTCATGGAGGACTTTATGGGGGAAACTGGCTCATATACTCCTTGATTTATTTGTACTGAGAATTTTTCAAAAGGTTCAGCTTCAACCACCGACAAATATGAGTTTGCATTCATTGTAAACTCTTCTATCCTAGTGTAAAACAAACGAACATGTTTTCACCAAAATGGCAAAGAAGAAAAGACAGCAGGACGCCCATTTGAGTGCAAAGACATAGTGCTCCAATATACATCGCGAAGATCTTATTTTACTATGCAGCAAGAGAATGCTTATTTTATATTTTGCACAAAGATCGTTAGCCCAGAAGAGCTATTAATTTCGTTTTGGCATTTTGCCTTGATTCACTTTTCAGACAGTTGCCACCAAATATTACAGCCCTGTATTATATTTAAAGAAATTAAATAATGGAGCATCTGCATAAATGTATGTACGTTTCTCGCATTATGATAAAACAACGGTACCTAGAGCCATCGAATTTTGAATAATGTAATCCTCCACCGAATATGGGTATCTTGGAAGCCCTAATTTGGAATTTTGAATTTGTTTTATTATCTATTTCATATTTTATCAGACATTAAAAAATTTTTGATTAACAAGCTAAACGATTTCAAAGAGAAGAATGGCAAATCTGTACTGGAAAAAAAATTATCTCTAGAGAGCACGCGAGACTGTGTAATGGAAATTCTAAAGATATGCTCATTTTAAAATTATTTTGCGATATTGCTGTTAAAATGAATTTTATGGTTTAAGTGCAAAGAGCATGATATTTGATAAATAAAGGTAGCACGCAAAAAGTTAAAAAAACGCCCCGTTGAGCGTAATATAAAATCTGAAAGCTTTAAGATTTTTTTATATTTTTTATGGTTTTATTTATTTATTAAATATAAAATAGAATAAGTATTAAGTGCATTAAAAGTATTAAGTTTCAATAATGAGTCCATGTTAGTCACCTTAAGTAATCCAATTTAAGTTTTCAACTCTTGCGCAGTAAATCTGAACTTTTTTTTTTTCATTTCAACATTTCAATTGTTAAAATATCAGCTTTAATCCACAAAATTGCTTTCTATAGTATCAAGAGTTAATTAGAGGTTTCTCATGCTTTCAAATATATTACATACACAACTTTAACATACAGTGAAAGGTTACCAGCTAAACTACCTTTCTTCTACGTATGTAATTAAAAGCATTCGTGTTTATAAAAGAATTCGAAACATCGCTTTCTTAGAAAGGAATTTATCGAAATATACTTTTTTTCTCTATAATTGAAAAATGATTCAACATAAATTTCACCTGTTCAAATTGATTAAAATTATTTAATGACGGTTTTCCTTTTCGGGTTATACAAAAGTCTTTCATGAAGTCTTTTAGCACTCTAAATCTTTTGTGAATCCTTCCAAAAACGTTTTCTATTTATTTTTTCTTTTGCTCTAAAATTACTGTTGCGTTCTAGGGGTTTGTAGATTTGGAGTAATTGATGACAGCACTTGATGAAGAGTCAAAACGCAATTTATTCTGAATTTCTGGATCCTTGACTGCATCGACAAAATGCATCAGGGCCAGATTTTCGCGGACATCAGATGAACAATCCGGATATGTTTGATGTTGCCAACCTCTCAATGTCAGTCGCCAGTTCTTGAAGGTTTTCCGTGATTTTGTGCTAGTGAGTTTTCAACTGCAGGCGGTTACAGTCTTTTGCAC
>KK120282.1:861190-886288 GCA_000611955.2 Stegodyphus mimosarum
TCACCCTCCCCCCCCGAATCTCATTTCCAGCTCATCCGATAGAGCGTTGAAGTTTGAAATCTGGTCTTCTGATAGGACTCTTAAGATGCCTGTAGCATCGCCTCGGAGTGAAGCAGCTAGCTGCCAGGCCATTATGGGGGTGTCTCGTTTGTTATTTTCCGTTACGATCGAAAATTTAGTCTTACGTAGATCGATGATGACTTCTATCGTATGTGCTTGGTTTTATTGCGGTACAAGAAGAAACTGGGAGAACCTTAAAATCTTCAGGTTTGTTCTTTTGCTCTACCCAGTTTCCTTTCAAAACATCTATTTCTTTCCGGAACTTACTCAATTTTTCTTCAAATCTTTCTTCCACATCTGCCATCTTGCTCCAGTTTCTCTAATCACTACGATGTCGATCCTAATCTAGTTTTGGTCTACTGTTATCTGTTAAAGTTTCTCTTGCAGCTTTTCTCGTCCGGCTTTTATTTCTTCTTGACTCGATTTTATTTCGCTTTCTAATTTTTCTTATCCCGCCTTTATCTCTTCCTGTCTGCTTTCTTCGCTTTATGTCCGGCTTTTACAGCTGCTAACAAGTCCATCAAGCATCGACTCACAAACACCACTCCTGACACCAATTATTGCATTCTACGGGTTCGTGGATTTTGAGAAATTGATGATAATACTTGATGAAGAATCAAAACACAATTTATTCACCAGTAAGCCCTATTACAAGAACAATTCCAAAGACACGTTTACACTCGTCGATAAACTACCACAAACATGCTGAAATAATCAGCAAAACAGCCTACAGGCTATAACGGTAAAAAAAGCTTCACGGCAAAGCACTAAAATACAGATCCTGACTCTATCAATCGATCTCAAGCTAATCCCTGAACTCAAGTTACTACTTCCTCCCAATACAGGCAAGATAAATATAGCTTTAACCCACCTTCGAGAACATTCCCGATAAAAACAGCTATAATACGTTCTAGAATGTTCTCGCTCCGTCTATGGCATATAGCCAATTTTGTCGCCAAATATCTCCAAATGGACAACTTTGGGCCAAATCTTGCAAGCCTGTCTTTCTGTGCCTTGTTCCTGGCAAACCTAACACCGCTTTGCGGGGAAACTACCTCACAGTTCAGCCGCTGGACATTTCGCAACAATACGTTTTACAAATTGTTGTTTGCAAATCATACTGAAACATAAGTGTTGGGATTTGCTTTAGTTATTACAATATGGGGTTTTACTTATTTAATTCAATGTTCAATCTTTGAACCCCACACACACTAACAAGCGAATAATCGCTTAAGTGTGTGAACAAACACATAAGACTTAAGAATGGTTAACTACCCTTTATTTTTCAAAATAGATACAATCAACTCCTAACTTGAAGTATACAGCAAAGCCTTAGCTTGAACTTAAATAATTATGAAATTAAATTAACTAAGCTTAACTAAAGCTAACGGAAGATATAGCCGAAGCTACCAGGATTCTAAGTAGTTGGTACCTAAGTATTAGTTAAATCGGCGAAGCCAAGCAAGGGCCTAAAGTATGGCCGAGCGTAGCAATAACTAAGAGAGACGTAGTCAAAAGACAAACCTGCGCTAGTCAGGAAATCAGACTCTCTCTGCCGAAGTCGGTGAAACCTCGACTTAAATAGTACTCTTACACATTTGCATTCACTGCGTTTCTGAAATTAAATTCTGGTAGGAAATTGTAAGCTGAAACTAGAATAGATAGAAAAGATGCATAGCTTAAAATAACTGTTAATAAAATTAGGAGATAAACCTTACAACAGTATTAATTTAGTTCAAAACCATCTTCTTCAGAGTAGCGATTACTATGCAAGTTCACACTAGTTTTAATGTTTATACTTCTTTGTTGACTTCACTATATCTTAATCATCTGTTAAAAAACACAGAGGAAATTGATTAGGCTAAATAATTCGATAATACGAACTTTTTGTAATTTATTTGGATTCGATTACAAATGAAATATTAGTTGAATCCATATCAAGGGATAAAAGCAATATAATCTATTTCAGTCGGAAATTATATGCCCATACGGCATAAATACAAAAAATCGTTAGCTTCCTCTGTGAAACCCCCTCCCCCCAAACAAAACAACATCTGAAAACCTTCAGATTTTATATTATTCCCAAAGAGGCGTTTTTTCATTTATACATACATACATGTTTCGAGATCATTTGAGGTAATGTCCCTTTGAGCTAAAATTATTTTAAAACAGCATATCTTTAGAATTTTCGATAGACAGTCACGCATGCTGGAGATAAAAATGTTATTTTTTCTTGTACAGTGTTGGCTTGTTGCTCACTTTTAAATCTTTGAGTTTGTTAGTAAAAAATTCACTTAAAAATTTAATAAGAAATAGAAAAAAATAACTATAAAAAAATTCTGAAAGATTTCAAATTATCCATTACGCCCAAAGGTGGCATTTTTATAACAATTTGTGTGTTTCCTTTATTTATTAAATATCATGTTCTTCGCACTTAAAACATTAAATTCAATTCAACAGCAATATCGAAAAATAATTTTAAAATGAGCATATCTTTAAAATTTCCGATACACAGTCTCGCGCGCTGGAGATAAAAATGTTTTTTTTCGTATAGCTTTGCCATTCGTTTCTTTGAAATCGTTGAGTTTGTCAACTGAAAATTCTTTAATGTCTGGAAAAATATGAAATAGATCATAAAACAAATTCGAAATTCGAAATTAGGACTTCCAGATGCCCATAATGGGTGGAGAATTACGTTATTCATAATTTGATGGCTCTAGGTACCGTTCTTCTATCCCAATGCGAGAAACATACATACATTTAAGTAAATTCTTCATTATTTAATTTCTTTAAATATAATACAGCGCTGTAATGTTTGGTGGCAACAGTTTGAAAAGTGAATTAATGGAGAAAGTGAATCGACGCCAAATGCCAGAACGGAATTAATAGCCTCTCTAGGCTAACGCGTTTTGGGCTGACAAACAAATTATAAATTATAAATTATAAACAAATTATAAATTCGGGCTTCCATTGCTCATATTCGGGTGGAGGTCTAGGTTATTCAAAATCTGATGGCACTAGGTACCACTGTTTTCTGACAATACGGGAAATATACATACATTCATCCAGATTCTGCATTATTTAATTTAACTATAGTACAGGGCAACAATATTTGATGGCAACAATTTGAAAAGTGGTACAATGCGTTTACTAATTCCATGCAAAATACCCTTTCGAGAACAGTAGCCCTTCTAGGATAACTCCTGTATGAGCTAAAAAGAAAGAAAAAAAACAGACTGGAGATCTTTGTGAAGTTAAATCTACTATAATGCAGAATTTATAACATTTATAGAAACTAAATTAACCTCAAGTTAAAGTATGGAAAATATTTCACAACTGTTGAAGCTAAGAACAAATGTAATGCTAGTTTTACAACTTATCTGCAAGGCTCGTCTCTAATTGAAAAAGAAGAGAAAGTAATCTTTTTCATACTTTCCGCATTTAAATTTTCAGTCCTTCAAAGTTTAAATCTATATTTAGATTGGAATTTGTGACTGAATTTCTCCTTCGTTTTCCAGCTTTATGGTAGGAAAAAAATAGCAATGATCATGAAATTGCTTATGAATCTTAACATATTTCAGAAAATATTAATTGGAAAGATAAAGTCAGTAATGTGTAGTTTTTAAGCACAAGAAAATGCATGTCTAAGAGCGAGAAATTGCAAGCTTTTCTGAGCTGAATTTAGGTGAGCGTGAAATTTCAGAAAGTGACATTTAAAACGCTTTAAGATGAAATATGCATCCCTTTATGTTGAATCTTTAACCGAGTTTTCAAACGAACAGAATTCAAAGATTCTCTATTAAAAATTTAACCTTACATTATTCTGAAAATGAAAATGACGTTGCATTATAACGCTTTGTGCTTTCATTTTCTAAATCTTATTGAAAGAAAATAACTATGACGGTCTTGACAGAGAAAGGCATCTATTAAAGACTGTAGTATGCGAAAAAAAAATAAGAATCCATTATTTCTTGGAATGATGTTTTTGAAATGAAAATTTCCTAAAGAGAACAAATGCTACCTAATTGAACAGTACTAGTTAACGATGCATTGTGCTTCTTTCTTCAGCTACAAGCGACTGAAAGAATATTTTTTTAGTCATGACAATGAATATAAATATGTTAAAAAATTTAGAGTAAATTTTCTTAAAGAGCGAAAATTTCCTTTCGGCAAAGGGAAACTTAAACTTTTATCAGCGCAAGGGTTTAAAATGTCTGAGTTATGTAAGAGTTTATTGATTTAGCAAAATCTGTTACAAATAATGAGCAAAGACTCTCAGTACTTTTTATATGTAAAAATGTTTGTGATTAGCATACTAATTAAAGGAAATATCTATACGTATGTATATGAAATTAATAAAATGCTTATAAGTGAAGAAAAAATTTAAATAAATAAACAACTGAGCTTTACAGATGATTAGAACAAAGCTAGTCCTGTATTTTGCCTTTCCATAATTTGTCGGATGTATGTTAATATTCTATTAACTCCGAATTCATTACCGATGCCAAGGTGCTGACTTTGTAGATAGCCTTACAGAAAATAAAATAAAACAAATTAAAAATCTAGCATCTTTTTTTCCTTAAGTTAGTACGAAATATTTTTCTGGTTGATCATGCGATTTCCAACTTACGTTCTGAGAGATGTTGCTCTCCGATTTGATATACGATCTTTAATTATCTTTCAAATAAAATTAATATATTATTTAATAAGTTGAACGATTTTAAAGCAATACGTGTATTTTTATTGAATATTAAAGTTTTTATTTGATGTAACTTAAACGTATAACTGTTCTCAACCAATAAGGAATCACCCTAATGGGGAAGCAACATTCTTTAAGGAATCGGGAATTATTATTATTTAATCTCAGACTTGTAGGTTCAGAAAAGCTTACAACAAAAAAGTAGATGCTTAGATGAAACCATGTGATTCAAAACGGATGAAAAAGATCTGATTTACGTAACATGGAATTAACCGAAAAGTTTTATAAATTATGCTGTTAATGATGATTTACATGTTAATAAATACGTAAATTATAGATATTTGTTTAATATAATAAAGCTCAAATTTATGTGTACCTTTATAAATACTTACTTTATTTTCAGTTTTAAATTTTACCTGCTATTTCAAATTCAAATAAAAAAAGGGAGAAAATAAAAGAAAATCTGAAAGGTTTCAGATTTTAATTTACGTCTAAAGGGGATTTTTTTAACTTTTTGTGTGTTACTTTTATTTATTAAATATCATGTTCTTCGCACTTAAACCATAAAATTGAGTTCAAGAACAATATCGCAAAATAATTTTAAGCTGAGCATATCCTTAGAATTTCTTATACACAGTCTCACGCGCTGGAAATAAAAATGTTTCTTTCTGTACAACGTTGCCATTCCCCTCTTTGAAATCATCGAGTTTGCTAATCAAAAATTCGTTAAAATTTAAAAAAAATATGAAATCGATAATAAAACAAATTCCAAATTGCAAATTTGGGCTTCCAGATGCCCATATTCGCAGCAGGATTGCGTCATTCAAAATTCGATGGCTCTAGGTACCGTCGTTTTTTCAAAATGCGAGAAACATACATGCATTTATGCACTTTTTTCATGATTCAATGTCTTTAAATATAATACAGGGCTGCAATATTTGGTGGCAATAGTTTGAAAAGGGAACCGACATTTATTGTTTCCGACGCAAAATCGCAAAACGAAAACAATAATCCTTCAGGGCAAAGCCGCTTTGGACTTAAATGATAATCCTTTGGTTGGGGGATGATATCTGACAAGTGAGAACATAAGAATATAGAGCAGCAACAATGTAAGAGAACTGTTCTTATAATATATTTAATTAACACAGTTTATTATATATAATTAATAGTTATAATAATATTTACAGTGAAAGTATTAAATTTAAAGAATTTTCTGATATAATCTGTTACGTGCTTGAATGCAGAATAATTGTTTGCGCACCATTTTGACAACAAGTTTTGTTGCCGAGTTGGCTCACTCACTATTCAGTGTACCATCACAACTCAAAGGACTGGATTGGACTTAAAATCATTCAATGATTTTTAATCTATTTTAATCCTTCCTAACGCTTTTAAAATTCTATTAACATAATTCTTGGTTATTATTTTTGCCGAGAGATGGCGTTGCCTCCTCGCGCATGGTACTACCCGAGGGTATAAAAAAGCCGTTACTGAGGTTGCTTTCCCTTTCTAGAAATTTCGTTCTCCTGATGAGGGGCCTGTAGCTCCCTCGAAATCGATTGAGAGTTTTAATAAATGTACGCCAAATACAAGGTTGTTTCAGCGATTATAATTAACGTCAGAGCCGGGAACTCGCAAAATAAGCAGATTTAAGAAAAGGGCATGTGCTAAATTTAAACATAGATATAATACTGGAGATAGTTAGTTAATGACATAGTTAATAAATGATATGACGAAAAATAATTGAGCTGAGACTGGAGTTTTTAGTAGTGTTTAGTAAAAACATTTAATTTTTCCATGCAGATAATTTTAACGCTGGGAATTTGGTTAGTAATGGTATTAGTCAAGACGTTTTATAAATGTTTGAGTGTCATATATAAGTATATTTTTAAGAAAATCAGAATGTCTCCTTACAGAATCAGAATGTCTTTTACAGTTATTTTTCAAAAACTGTAATTTGTTTGTAGTTAATGACTTTAATATCTAGAAAAAGTCAAATAGGCGTTTATTAATTGTTAGTTTTATTAAGATTACTATTCTCTGTGATACTATTTTCGAATACTCACTCATCATTTATGGTTATAATATCATCTATGTACCTGAAGTGTAAGTTTAAATTTATCTTTGGTGAAATCATCTGTTTGATTCGCGAATTCATATTCCTTTTTGCAAAACGATAAAGGTTACAGATACAAGTTGAATAATTGGTGCCCATGGGAATATTATTAATTCGATGGTACATACTATTTTCGAATTTAATAAATCTGCGATAAAGGGTGCATTAGAGGTAATCAGTCCGTTTTTGACTTTCTAAAATTTGATAAATTTCGGGGAAACAATCTTAGTAATTCCACTGCGCAGCTGCACATTTCTATTAAAAGAAGAGTAGTATAAAGATTCTCAATGTCCTAACAAATGAATTATTGTAAACGTTTTTATTTATTTGTTTATAATTTGAGGTTTATGTATTTTTATAATGTTCCATACTGCTTTTATGTATATATTTATTTATTTTATGCATTTAGCACATTCTACATTTGTTTAATGCTTACTTCTTTTAATTTAAAAATTGAGGCTACTTTTTTGTTTAGGTTTGTTTCTTTTATTGCTCGGAAAAGCTCTTAACTTTGACTCTCGTGAAGTTAAATTTGTGAGGATTGTTCAGTATACAACCGCAGATGTGGACAAAAGACGCTTACTAGGCTTTAATAATAGTTTCTTCATTTCCTGAAACATATATTTGAAGTCCTAGAAGCAATTTCTATGGAAGGATTCAGAAATACATACCGTTCCCTTTTCTGTAAAGGTTATAATTATGAAATTGCTTGGAACTTAATTTCAGATGCGTGCTCAGCTCAGAATTATGATGAGTAAATTCAATTCAGAGTTCGCTAATTAAATCAGATTTCTGTTGTATTTTGCACTGTTGAATTTTCAGGTTGGTTATTATTGCCTTAGAATTTGCTTTGCGAGCAATTATGGTAATCTGCGATGGTCCTTGCAAGTTGAGAATTTCAGTTTGTCTGTGTGAATTTCTTGAACCATTTATAGCTATTTTTCTTCTCTGTAAGAATCGTTATTCCTCTCAAGTTGGAATAAATTTTTAAGTTTTCCTTGCTCATCTGAGCTTGTTATATAAGGAGCTGTTTGTGAACTCGTAGCAGTCATGAGTATATCTTTAACCAGCCACGAAAAGAACCACTTGCGTAATGAAATAGCAAAGCATGAAGTATTAGTTAAGTGCTGGAATTAAGTAACAATAACTTCCTCTTAAACATAATGATTATCAAATTTTTCGTTAAGTCATTAAATGAATAATTTCCTTAAATCCAGTTCATATGGCTGCCAAAGGAAACTGGGCCAAAAGACAGGGATTCAAATCCCGTGTCGAGTATAGCATGTATGCATTCGAGTGGTCTTAGAATAGTAGAAAAATGGCATATCAGATAATAGTAGAGAAATGGCACGTCAGATCCTCATATTATTTCCATGATTATTCCAGATTAAATTTGAAACTGAGCTAGTAAAATATCGCAATGCCATTAATAATCTACGCCAGATGCATAACAATAGCCACGACCTGTTTCTTCCAACACTATTGTTCAAAAATCTGTCTGCTTAACATTTTAGTATATAACGATATATTTTTCTAATCTTCCATACGATTGGTTATTGGTGGCTACATTATATAACCACCTAGCAAATGGATTCCTATGCTCTTTGTATTACTCTTACTTTATTTTACCACACTTATCCTTCGAAACGCTCAAGTCGCTTGTTGTTTTGACTGAGTCTGCAAATTTCATGTTATACTGTGTCAGACTGCAGAGATATTAAATTTTTTGAAGAAGCAGGAGAGATGAAAAACTGAGCAATGTCCCTTCGCCGCGACTCGAACCACGGACTTCTCGAATACGCGCCGAGCGTGCTGACCACTACACCACGAAGGCATGCGAAGAAGGGGGAAGAAATACCTTATATACTTCCCTTTTTAAAGGGCAACTGGGGATTAAGGGCCGAAACGCTAAATCCTGGTGGTGGAACAGAAGATGTGAAAAATGAGCAATGCCCTCGCCGGGACTCGAACCACGGACCTCTCGAATACGCGTCGGGCGTGCTGATCACTACATCACGAAGGCATGCGAAGAAGGCGGGAGAAATACCTTATAAGATGTGATATGCATCTAGATTTCTAGCACATTTAAGGATATTATAAGAAGATGTCCAAACGGTCGAAATCTAAATCTTTCGAGGAAATTCCGTTGTGCGTGTAAACAACTATATAAATATCTATAAATATTTAAACATAATTAAAATGAATATTTAATAAAAATGAGCTTAGAATAAATTACTGTTTTTCGACTGATTGGAGATTTGTGAGTCATAAGCGATTGTCATCGGCTTATGTCTGCAATGATTTCTTTGAAATCAAGTTAACATCTACACCGTTAACTCTACAAGATCTACAATTGGCCTTCTCTCAGTGATCTAGCACATAGCATATGAAAGGCGGTAGCGAACCTCTCTTCTCATCTGCAAGGATCTTACTCTTCCAGTTTTTATTAGTGATTTAACACAAAGCGCTCTACCAAAAAACTTAGGGAAACGATTTTGCAATGACTTACATTATACCCCAACAAGTGCATATAAGAATGATATACACTAGTAAAATAATGGGCACTTAAAAATTTATATATTTGACAATAAATACAATAGTGCCCCCCACTGACGGTTAATGAGTTCCAAGACTTACTGCAGACACGTGGAATCACTAGTAATGGCGAATATTCTGTAAGCTATCATTTAATTATATAGTTATTTTATGTTAATTTGCTTTCCTGTCCCTCTCGTTTATCATTTTCCTTCCAGAATGTAAATTTCTAGCTTGTGTGTATTCAAAGATGTAGAAAGCAGATAGTATTTAAAGGAAGATTTTAGAATGTAGTATCAGAGAGTGTTCCGCCTGCTGAAGGCGGTATTGCTAATTTTATTCTCTTGAGAGCTGTATTCTGTTGCGTTGTGTTATTTTCGTCATTAGGCATGTCACGCCGACTTTAGGTCATAGCCAACTTACGCGTTTCTTTATCTGTGATAAGTCTTAGGCTTATAAGGTATATCTCCCACATTCTTAGCGTGCCTTCGTGGTGTAATGGTCAGCACACTGAGCCGGTATTTCAGAGGTCCGTGGTTCGATTCCCGGCGAAGGAATTGCATATTTTTCATGTCTTCTGCTTTCAAAAATCCTAATGACTCTACAGGCTAACGTACATTTACTTAGTTAAGTCAATTACCCCTGATTTAAAACATAAATGCTGGCTATTCTGTAAGCAACAGCGGTGCCTTCTGTTAAATTTTATTTGAGTTAAATAAACGGTTCGTATGTATATATGTTCTTCCCATTACAGAAAATTTGCAACACTTAGAACCACTATAATTTGAACACAGAAAGTCTTTCACCCAAACATGCGTACCTGAAAGCCCGAATTTTTAATTTCGAATTTATTTTTTTATTTATTTCATGTTTTGTGTGAATTGATTAAAAATTTCAACGATTTAAAAGTAGTGCATTGTCCCTCAGCAAAGCGTTAAGATTTCAAATTTAATCATAAAAAGTTTTCAAAAGCAGTGTGTCACGACTAGCCGAAGTAAAGCATATTTATCTTCCTCGCGTCAATATGATACCATTCAATAAAGCGTAAGATATTTAATTTTTCTTTCAAATTTAATATCCATATTATTATAGTTATATTATTTAATATATATATAAGAATATATGTTATTTGTAACAAAGTAAACGACTGAAAGTAATAAAGAAGTTTTTTTTACTACTTGGTGGATCCGTAAAATCATACTGACTGGTCTCATTAAAGTCATTGCATATATTTTCGCTTTCTAACTATTTTAGGCAGCAGACGTGAAAGTGTCTACTAATGGTAAAAACAAAGGAGACACATAATTAAATTTAAAGCACAAAATACGAATGAGAAAGGAAAGAAAATTAGGTCTTGCACTATACATGCTGGTTGACATTGAATAGAAGCAAAACTGATTTATTTTCTAAGAACATAAAGCGCAAGGATAGCTTCCAAGCGCTTGTATTACCGCTATTCTTAAATGCTTGGAAACTCAGTGGTAGTGGTATAAATAAGAAATTTAAAAGCAGGAGAATTGCAATAATACATTTGTAAGATTATCTCATGTTAATTAACAGTTATTTTAAGTTTCGTATCTTTCCTATCTTATTCTAATTTCAGCTTACAATTTCCTGCCAGAATGTAATTTCAGAAACGCAGATAATACAAATGAGAAAAAGTACTATTTAAGTCGTAACTTAACCGACTTAAATAGTACTTTTTCTCATTTGTATTATCTGCGTTTCTGAAATTACATTCTGGCAGGAAATTGTATGCTGAAATTAGAATAAGATAGGAAAGATACACTTCAAGAGAGAGAGTCTAATTCCCTGACTAGCGCGCGTTTGCCTTCTGGCTACGTCTCTCTTAGCTGTTATTACGCTCGGCCATATCTTAGGCCCTTGCTAGGCTTCGACGATTTAATTAATACTTAGGGGCCAACTAGTTAGATTCTGATAGCTTCGGCTATATCCTTTAAGAGCTTTAGTTAAGCTAATTTCAGTTCAAATTATTAGTATTTTAAGTTCAAGCCCGAGTGGCGGCTTTATGTAAAGTTCCAAGTCGAAACTAACTTGTAAATATAGTGAATAATAAAGGGTTTTAAACCCTTCTCAAGTCTCACGTGTTCTGTTCACACTTAAGCGTTTATTCGCTTGTTAAGTGTTCGTGGGGTTCGAAGTTAGAACTTTAGATTTAAATAGTTGAACCTCATACATTTTTAATTAGAACGCAGTGAGTATTGGGCACAAGAATGGAAACAAATTAAAAAAGCAGATATGTGAGAGCGAAAATAAAAATAAATCAAATATTCTCTGACCATTGATAAAGGAGATTCCAGATCAAGATTTTTATGACCATCAAGTTAGCATGTAAATGAGGAGTCTAAGGAATTTCTTGTAACTTGAGATTACGCATGACTTTCCTCATTGGCGATTACCATTTCCTGCATTTAGTACATCAGCCCGGAAAGGCGAGTGAATATTGAACTGATCTGAGTTGCTGTATTTCGGTCAATATAGCCTTTTCGTGGGCATTTCAGAAATGTACAACTTACAAACATTACGGCATTTTGTTTTCCTCTGAACCGCAGCTAAATAAAAGTGCTGAAACTGATTCAGCGACTATAGGAAAGAGTCCTGTATTTTATTGTGAGACCATAAGGTATTTCTCCTTCCTTCTTAGCATGTCTTCGTGGTTTAACGGTCAGCACACTTGGCGCATATTCGACAGGTCTGAGCTTCGAGTCTCGGCGAGAACATTGCGCATTTTTCATGTCTCTTGTATAAAAAAAACCTAGTGTCTCTATAAGGCATTTATCATTGAAGATTGTTATATACAGGGTGACACAAAAGTCCGTCAGCATTTGAAAATCCAATAATTCACGGAATAATGTCGGTAGAGAGGTAAAAAATCACACACATACTCGAAATGACACAGGGTTTTACATAAAGAGAAAATGCAAAACAAAAGGCCAACGTATGGCCCTGGGCAGCAAACTGTCTGTGATGCCGCATGAGAATCGTGTATAAAATAAGCTGCAGTGAGAGAAAGAGTCAGTCCCTTCATGACTTTGTCACTTTTTCATCCTCGTCTCCACATGTTGGTCACGGTGGGATGTGGATTTATCACATCAGTTGTGATCGGACTCTTTTTTGTTGAGGAAATGCATCCTTCTGCTATTCAAACTGTCAGCGTGACGGGTACGAGGTGCGCTGATATATTACCGAATCGCATCATGCCTAGTCTGGCTGATAAACACCTGTTGGAAGGTATGACTTTTACATAGTATGGCACTCTACCCCCATTTTGCTACACATGCGAAAGATCTCTTGCATACATCATTTTATGAGGATCGCGTGCTGAGCCACCATTTCCGTCATGCTTGGTCTCTCAGATCCCCAGATCTCTATCCGTATGATTATTGGTTGTGGGGTTACCTCAAAATCGCAAGTTTACCGCTATTGCCCGACCTCATTAGGATGCTAAAAGGCAACTTCCGACAGCAGTTTCTCACCATACCTACAGACATGCTGTACAGTGCTGTTCGACGGGCGATATGTTTAATATTTGTGATAAAGAACATAATGTTTGCTAAAACTCAATTGTTATGATAACTATTGCTTGAAGCGACATCTGTCGGCTGTTTTGAGCAATTGTGTCAGATTTTTCTCTATACCTACATTATTCAGTCAATTATTGAATTTTCAATTGTTAACAGACTTTTGGGTCACCCTGTATATCGAAATTCAGAAACTGTCTAACTGGTCCAACATCTTCAAATATAGAAAATAAAAAAAGTCAGAAATAAAAGTGGTTTTCCGATAGTTGGTAAGTACATTTTATGGACCCTACCATTCAAACAAAAAAGTGTATAAAATCATTTAAAAGTTGTGTTACTGCAAATTACAAAAAAAGCTGTATAATAAATAACATTAGTATTTTTGAACTGAATGCTAAAAGTCAATTTGGAAAACGCTTTCCCTCTGCTAGTAATTCCATTATTTTGTGTTTTTAATAAGTTTTAACTGGCCAAATTTAAGACGTAAAAAATCAAATAAACCTCCTGTTAAGAATAACATGCGGAAATGCATTAGCTAATAAGCGAATAAATTTCTTCTTACAATTCAAAAACAGTCAAATAACTCTTACCAAATCTCTACAGGTATAAATCAGTTGCAGGAGTATTATATCATTTGCATTAAATAATATGGAAGTCGACAAACCACCAATCCGATCAGAATGATTTAATAAAACTAGGAAATTATTTTTATTGTCGGTAAAATGCAGCATTCAATGAGGAAAAGAAAATCAAAAAATATTCGAAATATCCCTTGCAATAAAACAGGATCAATTTAGTTTAACAGAGAGGAAAGAAGTCGATTAATGTATTAAATGTGTATGGATCCTCAGCTTCGAAGCAGGGGTTAATCTCATGGAGCATAAAGCGTTCTTAATACCCGCTCCAGTTACATAGCTACAGTATTGATGCAGAGCGTTAATACGCTTGTTCCGCGCCTGGATCGTCGTATCGGGCATTTCCTTTATGGTCTCTTTAACCCTCCGTGTCGGATAATGTGCGTCTTATCCGCTCCGAGATGAAGAAGAGGAGGGGGAGCAGTTCGATGATAGTGGTCCTCCTCCCCCTCACTCTCATCATACGTCTTATGGTAGATGGGCATTGATTAAATATTATATGGAAGCTTGATCACTTCTCCCTGCCTCCATACCTCTTCCTTTTCCTTTATGAACGACCGCACTGTGAATGAAAGAAATGAGTTAGTGCAGCGTGAAATGCAGGTTTACGTAAGTCGCCATTTTTGTCCTGTTTTGTTAATCACGTAAGCTGTCTTACTCATGTGGTATGGAGCGGCATGGTCTAACAACAATATTTTGAACCTATTTCATGTCTGAAGTTGCATATTTTGTTTCATATATACTAATGATATACGCCGATTATTTTATGACCACCCTCCATCTATAACAATGGAACAAAACCACTGCGCGTGCGCGGTTGATGTTAGAATATAAGCATTGTCTTTCCAAACATAGCGCAATTAGCGACGTAATGGCAAAGAAGCTGAATTTCGCAGACTTCGGTAAAGGTGCGGCTCGGTGACTGGGAACATCAATATCAGAAACGGCGCGTTTAGTGGGCAGTCCAAGTGCAGTTGTTGTGAGCACATATCGAAAGTGTTGTACGGATGATGAAACGACAAGTTGCCAACCAGCAGTGTGTCGTTGACGGTGCAATGATTCCAGAGGAGAGAGGAAACTCATGCGCATTGTTCACCGTGATCGAAGAGCTGCGCACCAACAGCGACAACAGTGGCGACACAAACAGTGTTTCTTAACACACTGTGCAACATACACTGCTGCGTATGGGCCTATGCAGCCTGATGCTGAAGCATGTCTCTGCACTGACGGCATGTCATCGTCAGCTGCGTCTGAAATGGGCCAAGAAACATCCGAATTAGACATTAATGAAGTTTCATGGTCCGCCGAATCACGTTTTCTGGTTCATCACATCGACGGGTGTGTGCTAATACTCCGCTTTCCAAACGAATCCCTGGTTCCCAGATGCACAGATGGACGGAAACAAGCCGGTAGCGGGGGTATTATGGTCTGGGCAATGTTTTCATGGAGCACATTAGGACCCATAATCCCCATAGAAAAATCTCTGACGCTACGTGGGTAGAGTTAATAGGATATTTTTTAAGCAGAAGTCATGCAAAATGAGCAATGCTCTGCGGGAACTCGAACCTAGGAGCTCTCGAATACGCGCTGAGTGTGCTGACACCATTACACACGAAGGTATACTAAGAAGACGGGAGAAATACCTTATATACTCCCTTTTTTAAAGGGCGACTGGGGATTATGGGACCCAATCGTTAAATCCTGGTGGTGGAGAACCATCATTCACCACCTTTTTTAATTCGAGTGCCACAGACATTAGGTTATTTCGAAGCAGGAGGCATGGAAAGCGAGCAATGCCCTCGCCAAGACTCAAACCTCCGACCTCTCGAATACGCGTTGAATGTGCTAACTGTTACAACACAAAGGCATGCTAAGAAGGAGGGAGAAATAGCTTATACGTGAACATCGTTGCAGACCAGGTTCACCCATTCATGACAACAGTATTTCCAGCGGGTGATTGTGTTTACCACCATGCCATAAAGGTCGAATCGACAGGGTGTGGTTCGAGAAATATTCCAGTAACTTTCAAGTTATGTCTTGGCCTCCAAATTCACCTGACATTGATCCAATAGAGCATTTGTGGTCCCACCTATAAAAACCAAATTCGTGCTGCCACGCTCCGCCCTCGCAATATGCGAGAACTGCAGGACCAGTTGGTGGAAGGCTTGGTTACCTCTGACTACATATTAGCACCTTTGTGAGTCAATGCTATGCCGGGCGCTGGCAGTTTTGAGGGTTAAAGGTGGTTCTACATGTTATTAACAGGGTGGTCATAATGTAAATATTTACACGTCTACGTACAGTACAGTATTATTATTAGATGTTATTATTCTGCTTCTTATATACAAGTTGCTAAATACCCGCAGTGTATTTCATGTGTATACACTGCGAGTTGCTGTTAAATTTGATTATTTTAGTTTGATTTGATTTTATTATTTAAATTTGATTTAGATTTTGAATAAAACTCTAGGTTTTAAGAATGATCAGACAAAAGGTAATCTTTTTCCGTCCTGAAGAAAAGTGACATATGTCTTGAAGAATAGAAGCAACTAAATATATTAATAAAAATTAAAATAACCATAAATATTATCAAGGCATCTATGCAATAAAACCCATCCTAACGTGTTAATTAGATATAAGTCATAATCATTCAGAACAATCTGCCGAAATAGCGCGATTCTCCACTTAACGCTATTAATGATTAATCAATTAAAGTGTTTTTTCTGTCTTTCTTTCTCCTATTATACAAAATGTATTGTTCCTGAACGAAAATATTTACTTTAATTTCTTTATTGTTATTAAAATATATAAAACAATTAGACATTTCGCGGAAGAAATATTACACTGCTGTGATGTATAATTGGGAATTTACAATGGCATGTTAAATCACTTCTTATTTGGATACGAATTTCTGTTTTTCTTATTTTATTATTGTTTGTTAAAAGGTTTCACAAAGATTAAAAGATTTGTTAAGCACTTCATCACATGTTAATAAACGGTAAAATTTTGTTTTTTATGTATTTTTAGAACAAATGAGATTCAACCGATAAGAAAGAAGGAATAATATTCGTTTGGAGAAGAAACTATTCTGAGTTAAATACAGTGATCTTAGTTTTGAATTTAAAACTATGCAGCTATTAAACAAACGATTTGAAGAAGCAATCTGAGAGAACTTTAACCAGTTTCCATTTACACTAAGCGTGCTAGAAGAATTTTACTGGATGTTGGTAATTCTAAATTTAAAAGAAAATAAATCTAAAATCTCTAAATCTTCAGTCCTCTAAATCCTTTAAAATCTTCATAAATGTGATCGCCAGCCATCGTAAACGGCACGATAAAATGGATGAAAGAAATGTCTTTACTTTGCTTTAAAATAGTTAAATCCATAGATAAGGAAATTCACAAAAATGTAAGTTATTGGTATTTCTATAAATTTGCTGATTTTATCATGTAATAATTACATAATTTATATGTATTCCTAATTCCTTTTTTGTCCGAATATGTACTAATAAATAATTAACTGTAAATATTTCTGTTTTTTATTGTATTTGTTTAACTCAATTTATAAGGTATATCTCCCACATTCTTAGCGTGCCTTCGTGGTGTAATGGTCAGCACACTGAGCCGGTATTTCAGAGGTCCGTGGTTCGATTCCCGGCGAAGGCGATGCATATTTTTCATGGTTCCTGCTTCCAAAAATGCCTAATGTCTCTAAAGTGACGCCCGAACTAAAAGGGTTGTGGATGATGACTCTCCACACCCAGGATTTGGCGACTAGGTCCCCTAAAACCCTAGTCGCCCTTTAAAAAGGGGAGTATATAAGGTATATCTCCCACATTCTTAGCGTGCCTTCGTGGTGTAATGGTCAGCACACTGAGCCGGTATTTCAGAGGTCCGTGGTTCGATTCCCGGCGAAGGCGTTGCTTATTTTTCATCTCTCTTGCTTCAAAAAAAAATCTTAATGTCTCTACAAATTCCGCTTCGTCCGCAATACTTGAGAGCGAATTAATCGTATTAATTGAGCTTTTTTTATTTTTAGCCCAAAGGGACAATTTGGCCAGAAGGTCTATTAATTTCATTTTGGCATTTTGCGTTGGATCACTATACACGGCGTTTCACTATTCAAATTGTTGCCAATAAATATTAGAGCCCTGCATTGTATTCAAATAAATTAAATAATGAATAATAATTAAATAATAAATAATGAAGAATCTGCGTGAATGTATGTATGTTTCTCGCACTGTGTAAAAACAACGCTACTTAGAGATATCAAATTTTGAAGTCCTCCACTCCTTATGAGCATCTAAAAGCCCATTTTGAATTTGTTTTATTACCTACTTCATATTTTGTAAAACTTTAACGAATTTTTGATGAACAAATTCAACGATTTCAAAGCGAGCAATGACAATACTATACGAAAAAAGATCTCCGGATTTTTATCTCCAGCTCGCGAGAATGTCTGAATTCTAAAGATATGTTCGTCTTAAAAATTTTATAATATATTGCTGTTGAATTGAATTTTATGGTTTAAGGGCGAAGAACATGATATTTAATAAGTATATTAATAATAACCTTTAAAAAACTCCCCTTTAGGCGTAATATAAAATGAGAGCTTTCAGATTTGTTTCCCTTGGTTTTTATTCATTTACACTGAGGAGAGCATTTTGTTTTTTGTATTGAAATCTTGCACAGTTTCTAACGCATATCATCAGTTCACTATTTTAATTTAAAAACATTTCGCCATAAGATAGTAACAGGTCTCAACATTGACAATTTTTGTAAATCGAATTGTTGTTTAGTTTCATATCAGTATAACGCAAAGTAACATGGTACGCAAAATAAAGACACTAAATTACAGTATTTCTAACTTTAAAATATATCTGAGGGGGGGTATTTCTATAAAAACAAAATTGCAGCTACATTACTTAGGGATATAACACCACTGACATTCCACACTTTACGTGAAGAAGTGGCATCCTCCAATCTTAACATCTTGGTAACAATAAATGCAAGAAATAATATGCTAACTTGATTGATCGACTACTTGAGCAATTTCAGTAAAGTTTCAAAACATTTTCTCTCTTTTCCTCGCAGTTTAATTGTAAAGTACGTCCCACTAGCAATCAGAACGTCCGGAATTCGAATCTGGCACACTGCATTGCACACTTTGCACACTTTTCCTGTTTCCTTCTCCGAAAAGCCTAATGACTCCAAAATGCTTGTCGATGCACTAAACAGGAAAAATGTGCAATGCCCTTGCCGGTATTCGAACTCCGATTGCTAGCCGCCTGTGCTTTCCAATAACATCACGAAGACATGGAACAAGGCAGGAGAAACTAGCTCACAAAGTTCTCAAACTATCTCCTTAAAAGTAAGGACGCTTTTGATAAAACTTTCTAATGGAAATTGACAATTGATTTTTGCATATATTACATACGAGAAAGATCACGATATCATCCGTGTTATGGTCTGTTCCGAATCTAACAAGCAAGAAAAGAAACTATAACGAAACTAGCTATTTTTCGCGCAGAGGATATGTAGGGATGTAATAACACTGTAGTTAGATTCCGATGTTTATTTTGAATTAATCTTACATTAAATAAGCTCTGAGGATTCTGATAGGCAGAAGGTTTTCCTTTTACTGGAGCGAATACTGTTATCTATCACTTTAAGTATAATTTACTTTTTCTTTTTTTATGATATACAAAAAGCAATTTTCTAAAGCCATAGCTGCAAAGGTAGACAATGTTCATCAGTTTTCATAAATAGTAATGATTAATGTTAGTGTTTCGAGACAAAGTACGGCCAATAATCATCAGCACCAACATATTCTTTTGTCCATAAGCAATATTTTTCTAAGGAAAGGTGTTATGGAAAACAACATAAGAAGGAAATAAGAAATAAAAATCACTCTAGTGAAGAACTAAAGAACGGAAATTACTGCAGAACCTTTAAAATGTCTGTGGGATTTCTCTTAGTTTGCATAATAAATTATTTTAAGTTTGATATCTTTTCTGAATCTCTCATTTTCCCCTCACATTTTCTCGCTACGATGCAATTTTTAAGTTAAATGAAGTGACTATTTAAACGGATGAATCTTGTAGTTTATTCAGAGCTTGATTTCGCTAGACAGTGCACGTTACTAGTTTGTCCTGCGCTGTTATGCGAAGTTTCTGATACGCCTTTTTGATCATTTAATAAGTACATAGCTGGGTAAGTTGTTGAGTCAGCCTAGTTAGCCTTAGGTTAAATTTATAGTCTAGCATTATTCTTTATTTTTGAAACCGTTGTGTAACTACTCTTAATTTCCACCACAAGTTGTCTGTGTTTTGTAGGCACGAAGTGCGTGCAATTTATATTAAGAGTTTGACGAATAATAAAGGGTTACATTACACTTCTTCTGTGCTGGTATTCTTTTACGCCTGTCCATAGCCGCCATAACCTCGTAAGATCATTTTAACTTTATAAGAGCAAAAAAGAGGGAGATCTTATAAACCTTTCTAAAGATTCTTAATGTACCTGCATAGAATAGTTTTCCCTGAAAACTTCCATATGTAACCTGAAGAGACATTAGGCATTTTTTAAGCAGGAGATGTGAAAAATAAGCAGTAAGCTTCTCGGGACTCGAAACACGCACCTCTTGAATACGCGTCAAGTGTACTGACCACTACAGCACGAAGGCATGCGAAGAAGGCGGGAGAAATACATTACATACTCCCACTTTTAAAAGGCGACAGGGGATTAGCGGTCCCAATCGCCAAATCCTGGTGGTGGAGAATCATCATCCACCATTTATTTTAGTTCGGACGCCAGTTGTAGAGGATTTCTGAAGCAGGAAAGTGAAGAAATGAGCAACGCCTTCGCCAGGACTCGAAAAATGGACCTCTGAAATACGCGCCCAGCGTGCTGACCACTACACTACGAAGGCATGCCAAGAAGGAGGGGGAAATACCTTATAACCCGACGTACAAAAATTAAACTTCTTAGAGAAAAACTTAATAGAAAGTTAATCCATAACTCAGGACTATTCACAAGAGTCACAAGGTCCATTTGGTCCACCACAGCTTAATAGAATGTTAATCTATAACTCAGGACTATTCGCAAGGTCACAGAGTCCATTTGGCCCACTACAGCTATTGAAGCTAACTAGCATCGATATCTGGGGTGATCCAAACGGTACTTCCATCCATGTTACTACCGTAAAAAAATGGCATGAGCGTTTAGAGGGAACGATTCAATAGAAGCAAGAATTTTCAAACTCCATGAAAATTGCCACATTATCATCGGCACAATTGAAACTTGGAAATATTTCATCACGGTGGGACTAGAGGAAAGAACACCAGAATTTTCCGCTTTTCATAGTATTATTTAGAGATTCGGAATTCGCATACATTGGATCGAATCCGACTAAGAAACTAAGTGCAAGAACCACTTTGGAAATAAGAATCTAAAACGTCACAAATCTTAAACGCGTAGAGGTACTGGAAGATTTTGGTATGGCCGAACACGCTTAGTACCCGAACTGAGAAAAAAAGTATATGCAAGTAGTAGCATTTTTATACGTTGGAAAGCGTTACTAAAGCATTGATGCATACAGAATATTGAAGTCAGCTACAGACTTTGTTTGAATGACAACACAGGAACCAAGAATGTGAGATATTCAATATGCAAGAACCAGCATATGCAAGAACCAGCATATACAAGAACACGTTCATCAAACGTGAAAGAATTGGTCTGATAATTATACAGAGAGGATGAATAAAAGAAGACTTTCAGTAGCCCCCGCTTCTCCTTTAAGTGAATTAACAATATATTGTTAGATTTTCAGCTCCTCTCAATAGAAAGTATTTCTATTAGTTTTTCAGCAAAGTATAATATGCAATGTTTGCGTATTATAGCAAGTGCTGTTTCCATTTCTTTAATTTCTAAATGCCGGAGAGGAGCAGTAAAAATCCTTAAATTGATATGTCAGACAAATTGTTTAAAGTTGGTTTCATATGAAAATTCTCAGCCAATAAGAAAAAGGATCTATTTCAGACTTTCCTAGATCAGGTTTTTTTTTCATTTCAAACTTTCTGATCGGTTGTACGAGGAGCTCCTCTTTTAGCCTTTTATCTGAAAATGTGATTCAATTTCAGGCAAAATTTCGATGTAATATTAATGCCATATAATGAATATAATTAATACAATAAGCATGGAACATGCTTTACAGACGGTGCGTACACATTTTTACAACGATATAGGAAAAGAACTAAAAGAAAAACAAATGTTTCAGAATGAAAATCTCTGGCAACAGCTTAATGTCGGAAATGAGAAATATTACATGCTTCTTTTAAATGTATTCCTTTTTGAAATGTGATACGTAAATAAACCGTGTAAACAGCTACTTATTTCATTCATGTTTGGTATTTTATTGAATGGCCTCAATTACTCATTATTTTATATAATTAGGAAATTTGCGCCCAAACAAAAACATTAACTCGTTTCTTTGAAAAGAGGAAAATAAACACGTTGTTTATCTTCCCAAATTACATTCCTGAAACTTCACGTATGAAAATAATCCCAAACGCATAACGAATTTTGCTTGATTATTAAATGTTGGATTCCTAAACCTTTTATTTAACATTCGGAATTTTTACCTTCTGGATATTTGTTTACCGAAAATATAAGATTTCTTTCATCTCTCTTGTGTCAGTCCAACATTGTATCAAAGTACCAAATGAGTATCTGAAATTTTATATTTATATCTAAGAGCCTAATTTTACAGTGTAAATCTTTCACTGAAAAACTCATCTTCGATATTCTGTTTAAGTCACAAATCTCGAAATTTTCATTATCTAATTTTACACTTTCCTAATAATTTACATTTTAGTATTTCGAACTTTAACACATACACATATATATTTATTCTTATTCATTATAGAGTAATCTCGGGGCTTTAATATACATAATGAAGACCATTAAGTACGACGAACACTAATTTATTAATGATTTAACACATAAGAATGAAATAAAATGTAAGAGCGTTTTAAGTTACATAGCTCGCTCTGAGCTTTCCAAATCCTCCACTAACGTTCGTTAAGTCACATGACTGTAAGCAAAAGAAATGTTTATAGTTTTGTGAATCACGCATCACGTGACCGAAAAGCAGATGCGCGATTTTAATGATGAGTCACTCCATCTGTTACATCCTCCCCCTCTGGCTCCGACATCGTCCCGAGGAGGAACCAGGAGTATGTTTTCTGGGACGTCCTCTTCTGCGAAGGGGTTGAAGGGGTGTTGAATTCGAGTCAAAACAAGGTCTTAAGGCCGAGGAATGATAAACACCTAATGAAGTATGTGGATCACTTAAGTTTGAAACCTCATAGGTAGTCGGCGAGCGTTGAGTCATAATAACATAAGGGCCATCTCGACGAGGCATAAACTTAGATGTTTTCTGTTCCGCAGATTTGCTCACAGGATGCTTGGAAATCCAAACCCGATCTCCAGGTTTAAATTGGTGTCCAGGTCTTCGACTTGCATCAGCATATTGTTTTCGGTAATCTTGTTTCTTTTCAACTAATTCCTTTACCTGGTTAACTGTGGAGGCAAATCTCTTCAAATAAGGGGTAATCTCTGCTACAAAATTATCATTGGAGATAACATGCCTAAGATCGTGTGTAACATCGTCCGGCGTACGTAGCTCTCTACCAAATTGGAGGAATGCAGCAGTTTGGCCGGTAGTTTCACATTTATGAGTATTCATTGCGAAACGAATCGTCGGGAGCTTTTCTGCCCAAGAATGGTGCTTATCGCCCACAAGTATAGCTAATCTAGGTTTCAAATCCCTGTTCTTTCTCTCTACTGGATTTGCTTGAGGGTGATACACGGAAGTGAACACTTGGTCAATGTTAAGAAGAAAACACACTTACTGCATGACAGAGCTAACGAATTGAGTTCCATTATCACTGATTAGTTTCCTAGGCAATCCATATCGTAAGAAAACTTCTTCGATTAATGTAATGGCACATTCCTTTGCAGTAGCAGAGGGTAGAGCGAAAAGCTCCACCCATTTCGTGCTGCAGTCTTCAACAATCAAAATCCACTTTTTTCCATTGTTGCTTTCAGGCAGTGGACCAAATAAATCGATGGCAAGCGTTTCGAAGCGTTGACCATATATTGGTGTCTGGAGCAGACCGGATGGTTTTTGATTTGAAGGTTTGTAACGGTTACATTCGTCACAGCGTTTTACGTAATCTGCAATGTATTTGCGCATTCCTGTGAAATAATATCTCTGGGAAATTCTGTGGTATGTGCCTTCCGCACCATAATGTCCTGCTGTAGGAGCATCGTGATATTGTTTAAGAATCTTTTCTTGTTCATGCTGTGGTACTACTAGTTGAGCTTCCTCTGATTCAGAGTCTGGCGAGTAGCGATATAAAATTCCTTGATTCATTATATAACCTCGTCTGGTCCAATTTGAAAAATTTTCATCTTTGACATCACTTTCGAAAGATTCTATGATTTTTTTAAGCTCTGTATCCTTCAGCTGTTCTTCACGAATTTCTGCTGCACTTCTGGTTGGCATGTCGATAGTTATCATACAAACTTCACATGATTCTCCTTCATGGTTGCACACAGGACGTGACAACATATCAGCTACAAAATTAGCTCTTCCAGGAATGTATTCCATCTTCAAATTATAAGACTGTAATTGCATTGCCCACCTAGCAAGTCTGCCCGTAGGTGACTTTAAGCTTAAAATCCATTTCAACGGTTGGTGATCTGAGGCCACAGTAATCTCTTGACCATCGATGTAGCCACGGAATTTATTCAAAGCCCATACAACAGCAAGGGCTTCTCTTTCTGTTGTAGAGTAATTTCTTTCGGCTGCGGACAACAAACGGCTAGCATATTCTATTGGATGTTCCTCTGAACCTTTTCCCTGTAATAGCACAGCACCCAAAGCGTAATTACTAGCATCCGTCCGAATAATGTAAGGCTTTGTTGCATCATTTTGCTTTAAGATGGGAGGGCTAACAAGAAGTCGTTTTAATGTCTGGAAAGAATTTTCTGCCTCTGGTCCCCATGTCCAGCTTACGTTCTTCTTTGTTAGATTGCTTAGAGGTCTAGCTATTTCTGAAAATTTCGGTATGAATCTTCTATACCAGGAACAGGTCTGCAAGAAAGACTGCACTTGTTTCACGTTTCTCGGAGCAGGCATCTTCTGTATAGCAGAAGTCTTCTCTGGATCAACTTCTACTCCTTCACTAGTAATCCAGTGATCAAGATATTTTACTTTACTGCAAGCAAAATTGCATTTCTCACGATTTGCATTAAGTTTAAATTGCAACAATCTCTCGAAAACCGCTTCTAGATCACCTATATGTTTTTCAAAAGTCTCTGACAGTATTATAATATCATCTAAGTAAGAAAGAACAAGCATATCCTTTAAGCCGCTTCGGAATTTATCAATTAATCTCTGAAAAGTGGCGGAAGCAGTCTTCAGTCCGAAAGGCATTCGAACGAACC
>KK120282.1:889178-915368 GCA_000611955.2 Stegodyphus mimosarum
GATTCGGATATCAGCGAAAACGAAATTAAATCACTGTAATTAGAATTCTTCGTATTTGCTTGATCCGGACGATCAGTGAAAACGAAATTAGGTCAAGGCGACCGCAATTTTTATTTTTCCTTTAGTTCCGATAGAAATAATCAAACATTAAAGTTTACTTATCTTTAATATATCCATCGGCTGTCTGCCATCATCAGTTTGGGTTCTGAAGTATCCATATAGGGAATTTTCGGCCCTTAGTTGGGCTGCCAGATTTTTTAACACATACACATATATATTTATTCTTATTCATTATAGAGTAATCTCGGGGCTTTAATATACATAATGAAGACCATTAAGTACGACGAACACTAATTTATTAATGATTTAACACATAAGAATGAAATAAAATGTAAGAGCGTTTTAAGTTACATAGCTCGCTCTGAGCTTTCCAAATCCTCCACTAACGTTCGTTAAGTCACATGACTGTAAGCAAAAGAAATGTTTATAGTTTTGTGAATCACGCATCACGTGACCGAAAAGCAGATGCGCGATTTTAATGATGAGTCACTCCATCTGTTACAGAACTTAATTTATAGGAAAAAACAAATATTAAAGTATAAATTCAATTTTTAGGGGGGGAGGAAATTTGCATTTTCTTTTGCGGCTTCACCGTGTTGACGAGGTGAAAAATTTAATGTTATATTGTCCTCCATAGTAGCCAGGAAATATGTGAAGACTACACATCGTCTTTGTGGCTATTCGGATTTTCTACCGGCTTCAACGTGCTGATAAGGTGTAAGGTTCAACGTTATATAATCCCGCGATAGTAGCCAAGAAGTATGTTGAAGATTACACATCGTCCTTGTGGCTATTTGGATTCCCTTGCGGCTTCAACGTGCTGACGAGGTGAAAGGTTCAACGCTATATAATCTTGCGATAGTAGCCAAGAAATGTGTAAAGACTATACATCGTCTTTGTGACTATTCGGAGTGTGTGTCGTCGTGGTTATCGATGGGGCCAACAGCCGTGATGCTATCTGGAATGGTACGGCAGCGAACCAGCATCAACCTAACCAGCATCAACCATAAAGCAACGCATAGAACAGCAATCAAATACTTGCCGACCTAAAGTAATGGCAGTAGACCTGAGGAAACGCAGCAGTTACCATTATCAAATTTATACCAGTCAATTCTTTATCTTTAATCTATCTCGTGTTTTTTTTCCTCACATGCCATAGACTGACAAACCTTTTTCATCTGTCTTGTAAAGCAAGAAAAGCCCCAATTAAAATCCTTTTGTTTCACTTGCCTAAAGTATTCTCCTTTAATAGTCAACCCCATTTTCTACTACGTATTAACTCTCAACAAATCCCAACTTTTACAACAGAGCACTAAGTGAATGTAACAAATTAAAAACAGCTAACATTTATTCGGCTTTCACCTTAAAGAAGAAAAGAACTACGATCATATATTAACTTCGATTTCTCGCATGAATAACAGAAAACATAAAACTCAATTTATTTACAATGTACAAATTTAAATTCTAACCATGCACGTAACTCATAAATTTCATGATCTTTCACTAACCAATGATCACTGAAGGAAAAGCTCATCAAGTGGTAGGAAATAGCGTTTGGACAGTTTATACAGTTTGGAGCCAAACAGAACAGTTTCTTGAGCTCGGCGAGTGCTGCCAATCCTCCATTTCAAAATTTATATTCTTAGTGTTATTTAAAACTCTTGTTATTTACAAATTATAGCGAAGTAGATTGAAATAGTAAGAACATCGGTCAGATTTTAACATAAATGATAATGTGTTAAAATTAACCTTTCAATGATTTTTTTTAAATCACTTTTTAAGGACATATGAGCCTCGGTGTTTGTTTACTTTTTTAAATTAGCAGATGAAACGCCCTTCTAAGAAATCATTAGTAATTCTCCCCAAAATTTGGACAAAAACTTAGTTTCATCATAAAAAAATGTAACCTTAATTTAATTCGTCAAATAAATACCCGCATTTATCTCTAATGAGTACATTTTCCGTCCTTTGGATGAGATTGCGAATCAAGTTTCATTCATTAAAATTTTTAATTAGTAATACTTATTCAATTTTTCTAATAAAAGTAATCTATACTTCACTTGAATTTACTTTACTGAAATACGTCTTGATTTTCCATTCACTTTGATATTTTCGCTATAAAAATCATGGGTGACGGTATATATACTTGTACTAATTTTTGCCTAATTTAGATGTATTCGTATCTTAAGGGCTACTTTAACTTCTGAAGTACCATTCCAGAACTCATCAAAACAGCAATTCGGAAACTATAAATCTTGATTTCAAACATAAAATATTTATGAACATCCTAATACTAGTCTTACTTTCTAAATTTTACTTGACATTTCATCCTAGCACTCTAAACTATCATCACTTTTACTTACTCCAAGCCTGCATTCAGATTACCCTCATGAAAAATTCAAGAAATGCTAATAAAGCATTGCACTATAAAGACGCTTAATGCAGAGAAGGTATTTTACATCTTAAAACTAGGAAAGGCATTATTATGTAGAAATTAGAAATTGATTCTTTTTATTGCATCAGCGTAATCTATGAGATATTATTATTTATTGGTTATACGAAGTTAGTTATATTTTGCTTAACATTCACTTCTGCTGAAAACAACGAGTAGAACTTCTAAAGAATTTTCAGGAATAATGCCTTATAATAAATAATCCCTTTTATGTCTCATAATCTATGTGCATGCTATTGTTGTGTGCTATAGTTTCGTAGAAATCTCCTTAAATAACTAGAGCAGACGAACAGGAAGACTTGGAATTTTATTGAAATAAAAAAAACTCATGTTACAAAATAAACACCTAACCGAGGGCTTCAAAAATGCAAGTTTCTGGGGTTTCCAGAATGTCAGGAAGTCAGAAATAATCAGAAGTCTTAAACTCTGTAATAAAAATTGTCGCCAGTGCGGCTTTAGTTGGTACCACTGGTTTTACTTGAAATAACCTTGTAGTTTAAACGTCAACCATCTCAAAGGTTAAAAAGTACAATATAATACACGAAATAAACATATACAAATAAAATAATTGGTTTCAGATTCAAAATTTAAAAATATGCAATAAACAGTCATAAAATTATTATATAAAATGCACTAAATAAACAAATAAATAAAATAAATAATACACATACACTACAAAACACATAAAATCTAAGTTATAAACAAGTAAGCGAAAAATTTACGATACTTTACCACATTATTCGTAATTTAGGAGTCACTGCAATTTAGGTATGCCGTTCTCATTTCTTGAAATATTCAAAAATTTCTAGATTCAAATCTCCGAAAATTACCACCCAAGTTTAAGACAAGAAAAAAGGGTTCCTTTATGTGATGTATCATTAATTAGGGTACTATGTGGTCCATAATTCCAATGCATTTTCAACTAAAACGCATCGTCCACGTGTGTATTTTTCTCTACCATTAAACAATTACATTATTATTAAAACTTTTATTTTGGCATAAGACAATAAAATTAATGTAATTATTATTATAATTACATTATTATTATAATTATTATTATTATTATAATTACTGCTGAAGTTTATTAAAAATAATATTTCCCATTCATTTTGTATAAAAACAATACACAGATAGATAAAAGTGGACAATGCTAACCAAATTTTGAATACATACTTGAATTACATATATTCTTTATCACCTTCAGTACTTGTCCAAGTAGAAAAGATTGCCGAGCACTGGTATTTTGATCTAGGTTCAAAGTCTAGCGGTCAACCAGCGGCAGAGCGGTAAAGTCGCTGAAAACTGGTAGTTCGTCTGAGGTTCGAATTTCCCGAAAGGCTGGTTGCAGAACGTTGTGGTTTTCCCGCGTGTAACGTGTATATGAACCAGTTTCCCATAGAAAGACCTCCACGAAGACATCCATTACCTAAGCAGATAGCCCTCGAGTACTTTACCATAATCAAATAAAGCAAACGAAATCAAACTCTAGGCCAACAGTGAATGGGCTATCTTCATGGACGTTTTCTTATCCCTCATCTTCAAGTGGCAGCTCTACTGTGTTGCGTAATTCAATATATCCAATCCTTTAGCAGTAGTGCACTGATCCGGCGCTTGTTCTGTAAATGTAATATTCCCTGGAAATCTTAATTAAAGCGTATATATCATCTTCATAATCCTTTTGGATCATTTTGGATTACAGTCTTATGTAAAATGTTTTAAAGTGATGAATCTGCAGAAAAGAAAATAAGGCTTCAATGTAAATTTTATTTTCTCATCTTTAGAGTGTTACTTAGTACGTTGTCATGGGAAAACCACCAAAACTCCACTTTTGCCCAGTGACGCCTTTTGGATCAAATATCTTCACTTCGGCTCACAAAATACCAGAATGCAATATTCCATTGTCTCTCTAACGCAAAGAGGAGAGTTAGTCGTACGCAATCTCTTATATATCCAAAAACTTAAAATATCATCTTCTCTTTCTTCCAATTCTTTCTTAACCTCTCTTGTCACTGAGAATTGACTATCCTTTATTTCGAAGCACATCCTTTTGTCTCAAAGTCTTAGTTGATAACCAACCCTTTGCTTCACCTGAGAAGTTGACTCTGTACAACCTTTCTGGCTCAGATTCTATGTAGACTTCAGTTACAAGGCATCCAAGAAGCATTCGAAGCCCGACACAACGACTGGGCATAATTTCTAAGACAGAGTACTTTAGAAGGGATGAAAATCACATTTATATTAAAATTTAATGTACCTTCTCTTCTTTTAGGCCCGGTGGCGCAGTGGCAAGGGCGTTGAGCCCGGGGTTCGACCTCTGAGCTGAACAAGGTTGACTCAGCCTTCCATCCCTTGAGTGGGTCGATAAAATGAGTACAAGTTCGCCTGGGAACTAAACACCTGGTGTCCTGCGAAAAGCTGACCATTTGTCCAGGGTATATGCTCATGCACCCCGTGGCCCACGGTTAGGACAGCAGATGGCGGGACACTTCAGGTCATGTCCCACTAGAGATCTTTCGCCATTGCGTTTAGTTTAGTTCTCTAGTTTTTGATCACGATGATAAATGCAGTCTTAGACATAAACATATAAATTCCATTCTTTTAATTAAAACTGAAAAAATTTCTTACTTTGTAAGCAACATGCGTATTTTCTTATATCCAATTTAAAGAAAAAACTTAAAGAATTGCATGCTTCTCAGTTAGATCTGAAAGCTCTGATGTAAAGTACTTTGATAAATATATGCTTTAGACCCGTGGCAATCTGATACTTTCTGTAATGCTTTGCTTTTCGTACGTTTATGTTCTCTTTTGAGATTTTTCATTTTATTAGTTTGCCCCACATTTGAAATTCGATGTTTTACAATTTTGTTTACGATTCTGATTATAATATTTTTATCTAGTTATGGTTCAGTTAAAATGCCTTTTGAATCTCTGAAATTTTCTAGAATTATCCGAAATCTCTAGAATTTTCTGGAATTATCTAGAACTAGATAATATTTTTATCTAGTTCTGAATCATTTGAAAAATTTTTCTCTTTCCTAACTGTTACAACTTAGAAGCAAGACGTCTTAACGGCAGATCAAAATGTCTCTCATCAAGAACTTAGGAAAATAATATTGCTAGTTTTTTCAGTCTCAATCTCTATCAATAGTCTTACTCGACTGTCTAGATCTTTACCTATATTTAAATTTAAGAAATTGCTGCAAAAGTGGAGCTATAATTTTATTTCAAATTTTCAGATTATTATTATAAACTAATTATAATTACTCTTTTGTAACGTGCATTTTTCAGAAGCAAAGAAAAATTTTGAAAAAGAAATTCAATCATCGCTTTAAAATTTCTATTCAAAGACATTCTTTAAGATTGCACATTTTGTGTTTTAACCCGCAAAAGGAATATTTTCTTCTGTCAGTAGCGCTTTCAAATTTTGGGGAGCATACATGTAATTGGATTATAATGCCAAGATTCCCACCAGTCGCTGAATAAGTAAAAACAGATACTTCACAGTAACAGACTGAAAGTTTATGGCATAGTCTATTGGCGTTATTTAAACAGCCTGCTGTATGAGCTTCTTTTTCGTCACTTGAGTATCACACGATTCGCATCAGAACACTTACCACGAAATGTCCCTTCTAAGGCAGATTTTTCCTGCAACAGATAATATAAAGCTAATTCTAAAAAATACAGAATTTTGATGAATTTATTTCAAACATATGCTCCTAGTATTCATTTACCTCATAATAATAAAACATCAATGGCTTTTACTGGTACTTATGAATGTTGTTTGTTGTTGTTGTTTCAAATCCCCTTGGGGCAGGAAAGCCTACACCAATTCCGAGAGATCTTGCCACACAAGCAAATCACTGATAGTCGCCTATACAATCCAGTATGTGAGCGGGAGAGGCAGGGAGGGAATAAGCACACGAGGGCAAAGTCTTTTTCTCCCTCTTTGAATTTCATGCATCGAAGATGCCCACTTCTGAATCTGGCCATGGCCTTTTGGATAGGCCTAGATCTTTTACTCGGAAGCGACAGGTCTGGCTGTTCAGTGAAATACCACTGGTGAACAGAAGAAATTTTCTATGCCATGTTAGTTTTATGTTCGTAATAGGAATGAATTTCGGTTGGGCATAAATCAGTGGAAGTGGATGCAGGGAAATCACAACATTTTCTTGCCAGATCGTCAGCTGTTTCGTTACCATACACCCCAACATGAGACGGCATCCACTGGAGATATACTGATTTACGCTGTCCAAGCTCGAAAAGTTGAGATACAATATCCTGACCGGTCTTATCCATGATCTTAGGCCAGTTTTTAAAGTACTGAATGGAGCTTCTGCTGTCTGTCAGAATCCATATAATTTCACTACTTGAACAGAGAGCATAATTGAGTGCTTTGTTGATGGCGATAAGTTCCGAATAATTATGAATTGTTTATTAAAAGCAATGGAATGACACAGTTACAAGATTTTCGGAAATATTTCTAGTATTTTTACAGTGATATAAAAGCGCATTTCTGACAGAGGTAGGAATTTATTACATGGAAATATAAAAAAAAATATCTTTAATAATTTTGTATCCTCTTATGGGATTATATATCAGATAAATATCTCTATTAAAATATATTATTTTGGTACTGCGGAAAATGAATGGTCAGTAAGTGTCGTCAGACAAAAATGGCGTTTACAGTTCGCCCTTTATTTCAACGGTGCTTTAACCGACGTTTCATAAAGGAAAAGAAATTCGAGACAAAAGAAAAAGAAATAATAAAAAAGGGCAACGAAAATACCTTTCATGCAAATGGACTTCATAACTCGGTCTCGGGATTTAATATGCAGCCGCTGACTTGATATATCTCTTGACAGCTGCTTTTACTTACGGCATTAACTTCCTCATCAAGTTTTAAAGGCTCCTTTTTTTTCACTTTATTTATTCTCTGCTGTAGCTTTTTTTAGCTTTTCTTTATCCACTGCTACCCTCTAGATGAAAAAATTGAATTAGTTATTGCGCTCCCTGGTGTTAGGTTCCTTTATTTATTAAAGTAAATGGTTGAGAATTAGTAAGTGGAGGATTTTTAAGCGTTTTCTAAATGATACTTTTTTTTAGTTTTTTGCGCAGCATTCATAAAGAAAGGAAGCCAAAATTGTGCTTTGGTACGCTGTTTTTAACGAGCCTGGAAATGAATGTTAGGAGAAAACAGTGCTTTTAATGACGGATTACTGATTTTTCTTAAACTGTTTTGTATAGCTTCACGCACAAAAAAGACTTGCTTCGCTTTAAAAACAGTTGTGAAAGAATTTGTTCATTAAAAATGAACGTAAAACGTCGTAATTAACGTAGATATCCATTAAGAATAGATAAAAGCAGAGAAATAAATGAGTAAATTAAGATATGAAATGAATGTGTATAATTTGGAAAGTATTTGTAATTTGTGTGCAGTTAAAATGGATAGATAATCTGACATACATGTAAGCTCTTTCCTTTGACGTAATTGATAATTAAAGTGTAGGAACATCTACAGTAACATCTAAAAAGAAGTAATTTTTTTATATCGGAAATAATATTCCGAATAATAGTAGAAAATGTCTACAAATTTGTTTAGTTTTAGAAAATAATTTTAATACTTTGTTACATTTTTACCTAAAAATTTGTTGAGTCGATAGGAGTTTGGAAGCAGAAGACATGAAAAGTGAGCAATGGTTTCGCCGGGGCTCGAACCTAGACCTCTCGAATACTCGCCGAGTGTGCTAACCGTTACACCTCGAAGACATGCAGAAAGGAGAGAGAAAGCGTGCTGGAAGGAGGGAAAAAATACCTTGTAAATTTAAAGAGTTTAGTTTTGCAAAGAATTTTATGAACCTTATAAATGGCAATAGAACAATACTGGGAAGTTCGGTTTATATTTTTGACTTATCTCTGTTTTAATCAGTGTTTTAATCTTTTGTTTAAATCTTTTAACTGTATTTGTGTTTTTCTATATTGGGTGTGCTGCGTTAATCATGAGACCACTTATAAACGGCCAGGAGGGTTACAGCACACTCGTATATTACATTTCGTTATAAATTACTTATTTCAACACTTAAGGATCACTGTTAGACCCGATGAAGTTCTGAAGACAGTACCTCCACAGCTAGTCAGACTTATTAAAATTGTCTTATTACTTTTCAAGAACTACCACAATGGCGTCATCTTTCTCTTTAAGGGTTTTTTACAAAAGATTTTTACCTTGATTTTCGGAAATTTCCGGAAAAGATAGGAATTGATTTGGTTTTCAGGAAATGACAGAAATCAACTGGTGACAAATTTGGAAATTAGAATGAAGAAGTCAACAGTCTGATCCTGGAATTTCCAGTACCCAAGATCATTTTGATCGTAAGCTTGATAGACACGTAGTTGCCTTCTAGAGTATGGTTACTGACATCAACACTGGCAGCAAGCAAGACTAATGTATTGAATCATTAACTTGTAGAATCAATGGTTAGTTTTGGAGTACAAACTCATCAAATATTAACTGTGTTCTTGCTGAAGAATGAACCCGAGTCTTCGACTTGGGTACATCGTATGATATCAAGGCATTTACATTGTTAGTCTGATGTGCTGATTGCTGCCATACAATACTACACTAAAAACAAAATACAGAAATATCTTTCATTCCTTACTAGCTTTAAAAGAAAAAGGAAATTAATTAAACATCTAATCTTACCCGTGAATCTAAAATAACTTCGCATAAAAATTATCTGATTAAACTGTGACTGAGAAAAATACAAAAAAGTATCTGAATACTTGTAAGTACATATACATAAATCGCATAAATCGAAGAACTTAAAATATCATATTCCAAAAACTGAGTGTGTTATTCATTTCACCATAAATTTCAGTTATGTCGGAAGAAGATAGTAAAACAATTCTAGTCTCAACAAAAGGCCTAATGCAATGGATCATCTGTCTGCAATAATGCATCAACCTTGAAAATATTACATACACAAATTTCAGCTTGCAGATAACTGGTATATGTGACGAGATATTTTAGTTATAGCCTATGCAAAGCATCTATTGATCTCCATATTCCTGAAATTTCCTTGAAATTTTCAAAACTTTTCTTAGGACTTTCTTTAATGAGGCACCGTTACAGTAGTTTTATTGCTTGAGGCTTTTATTCAACTTAGAAAAATTCGAAATTCCAGACTCCTAGAGTATTTCATTTGAGTGGACAACAATTTTGACAGTTGTATACTCGGAAATAATATTCTTAAAAATATCATTTTTATTGAATATTATTTTTTATAAAGTACTAAAAGCTTTATTAAATCATATTCTCCCAAAATCTGGACACATTAAAGGAATGGTTGAACCATGGCAGAGCACAAAAAGCAGCGGACGAACTAGAAAGACAATAGAATGTGAGGACACACCTAGGGCTCAGAGCTGTTCTTTCAGCAACTGATTCGTCATTATAAACGATTAAACGTGTAGCCGAGATGCAACAATTCATAGGTGATTCAGAGAACAAGATCTGTGCTCATGACGCCCGTCGGTCCAACTGCCTTTCTTCTGTGCCCATCGACAAGTACACCTACAGTTCAGCCGGAATGATTCGACTTAGAATCTCTCTTTTTAGGATAGAATTATCTTCAACAATGAGTCCAACTTCTATATCAGCCACGATGTCCAGCAAATACTTGTTTGGATATGTCCGGAATAACTGGAATATTGACGTGATTGCTGCCCAGTCACACAACCCAAAAGCAGAAAGTTACGCATTGGAGATTTATTTCATCTGTTCTCTTACAGCACAGTGATACATTGATGAAAATCTACTCTGCATTGTATTGCCTTTTTTCGATCGCTGCAGGCTTATATTTCAACAGGATAATGCCAGTAACCGCAAGCATTTCTATACACTGTCTTCGTGAATGTCACACACGTTCCTAGTCATCTAGATCGCATATTTTTACCTCCGTTCCTCATACAACACGTTTGAGATCTTCTGACATGCCATCTCCAGTCGTTCCAGGATACAGCAGATCTAACTCAACAATTGGAGAGATTTTGGCTAAACATCCTGCAGGAGATATTTTGTCTTACAGTGTACTTTATTTTATGGTGGTTGAATGCTAAGGCAAAAGAAAAACACATTTCTCTCGCGTTAGCATTCTCTTTTGTTAGAGAGTTTTTTTTTAACTTTTTCAATCTTAAAGGCTTTTTTTTTTTCAAATCACCATTTCAAGATATCATTGACAGAGAGAAATATGTAAACAAGAATGTCTTATCCCGGTATTCTAGCCATAGCCTGTAAATTAGGAATTTGATTCTCATAACCACCATATTGATCTCCCAGTACTCCAGACAGTAGACTAAATCTACTTTGCCTTAAAGCATTTAGTTGTGGTTAAATCCTAAGGCAAAAGAGAAATGTGAGACAGTCAAGTCTTATAACCTTTTCAGTCTCAAAACTGTTGATTCCCCAAGTTAATCTGAAGATAACATTGATAGTTTTCTTATTTCTAAGGATATTTGAGACATAGCAAAAAATACCTACTAAGGAATTGAAATGTAACTTATGATATTGCGTTGTAAGGTTTATCCTAATTCTATTAACAGTTGTTACAAGTTATGCATCTTTTCTATTTACTCTAATTTCAGCTTACAATTTCCTTCCAGAATGTAATTTCAGAAACGCAGATAATGCAAATGAGTAAGTTTGCATTTTGGTTACGTTCTCTCTTAGGATACTACACTCGGCCATACTTTAGGCCCTTGCTTGGCTTCGCCGATTTAATTAATATTTAGGAGCCAACTACTTAGAATTCTGATAGCTTCGGCTATACCTTTCAGATAGCTTTAGTTAAGCTAGTTTAGTTTAATTTAAATTTATTATTATTTAAGATCAAGCCCGAGTGGAGGCTTTGTGTAAAGTTCCAAGTAGGAACTGATTGTAAATATTCTGAAAAATAAAGGGTCGTGAACCCTTCTTCAGTCTTACGTATTTTGTTCACACACTTAAACGATTGTTCGCTTGTTAGTGTTTGTGGTGTTATAATATTGAATTTTGGAATTAAATAAGTAAAATCCCACATGCGAACTTAAACAACAGTATTATCAACGCCGAAACAAATAGATTGGATAAATAAAAAGTACTGTTAACAGTTGTACTTTTCAGAATTTTACGGAAACATTTTATTGATTATGGTTATCACTGCCTAAAATAATTAAATAACCATCATATTACTCAAAGAAAACAATTGCATTAACATATTGTCATCTAAAATATCTAACTTCAGAATGCTTTTTAACTGCGTCCGTAAGGTTCTTTTCAAAATACTTTCAGCGCTGATAAAACATCAATTTACAGTATTTTAGGTGGGATTTTATTTCTACTTTCGCTGTAATCTTTTCTATTTACTGGAAACATAATCAACTGAGCTACAAAGATTGCTATTCTAGATTATAGTGGCTTAAGTCAATGTAACTCTTTCTCCTCTGTTAATTTCCTTCCACTGTTCAAGTAAATTCTCTAAAAGAAGAATTTGATCATGAAAATGATATAGGGGAAACAGCTATTTTTTATTTCAACAGCGAAATAATTATATATTTGTATGAAATGTGATAAAAAGTGGAGGAAGAAGAAACAGGAGAATAAACAGGAGATAATTCCATGTAAAGCTTACAGATGAAGAAGTATGTTATATATATATATAAAAACTTTATAAGCATTTAATATATAGCTGAAATTGATTAATGCGAGAACAGAAATATACCTAGAATTATTTGATATAACCGTGGCAAAAAGACCCTAAACATTAGCGAAAAGAAAATATTATACGCTTAATATCAGTGAAAAAAATTATTAATACACGAATATTGTAAGAATAATTATTATTCTTTATTTTCCTAATTTTTATACTGGTAATCTTCACTTGATAATGCCCAATTAGGAAAAACTATTTTTAGTTATGTTTTAACAAACGCACGTAATAAATAACAATTATAGGCATAATATTACGATTTGTATGAACATCTCAATGCTAATGCTGACTCGGCAGGACAGAAATAATCACAGGAGACACGTGGTCTTTACTATATGGGGATGCAGGTAGTGTACTTTGATGCTACTGATCTACTGAAGCATCCTACAGAAGATTTCCAAAACATTTTCATACAGGTATTATTTAGAATTTTTAAACTAATATAAACACTTTTTCGTAATAGTTATTGTTAAAACAAATCTTGCCCTTGTTCCGAAAGGTATTTTACAGTATTGTTGATTTTTGATGATGCTTGGATTATTTATTATATATCTTCGAAACTAGAGTTCGTTTAGAGTTGCTCTAACGTTGTGATGTGCTGTGGTGTGCTTGGTCTTCCTTTGTCACATACGCAGGAAGAAGAAGTATTTCTCTCATAGCAATAAGTGGACAGATGTCCATGTTAAAATACTAATTGATTTAAATGGGGTTCATTGCGACATATTTTCCTCTTTATTACCCTGATCAGTTCATATGTTCTCCTGTCTTGGCGAATAGAGCTTCGTTTTCTTTCTGCTAGTTTATTTATTTTCTTGTGCGCACTTTTTTTAGAGATGACTTAGGCCAGTTTAAGTTCATATCTTCGGAATCAGGGGTTGTAGCTGCAGCTTTGCTTATGCTGACAGACGTTTCCTTTTTGTCACCATATAGATCTCAGAAACTTCTGTGCAAATATCCTTTATCTTTTGACCCTAAATTGTGGGCGTTGTTGTTTCAGGCAGTTTTCTTCTTTTGCTGTCATCATCACTTTTGTTTTCATACACACAACTTGCGGGCTTGGATCTCCTATTAACCATCCCTTTCTTTCAATTATGTTATAAAATTTCTCAAAATCGTCTAAATAAAAGCAAACTTGATAACGATAATGCCACCAGATCGCGCTCATTTTCAGACTTCAGTCAGAAATGACATCGTTTTCAACCGGACAGCAGTTTTAAAATCTTAACCTGCTTCATTAAAATAGTTTGGCGCAATTAGATTTATCACACTTTTCTGTTCTTATTATTTATTATGCTTCATTTATTTATATTCAGTCACTAGAAAATTAAAATTGACTGCAGAACATTTAAAATTTTGAAAACTTTGATCTACTGATTGCAAAATGGATAAAACTTTCCGACGAAGAAATACAAGTCCTTACGCTTCTCAAATTTTGTTGTGTAAAGATTATTTATTCTCTGACACAAGGTTTCTTAAACCTTTTGGTGTGGAGACTCCATAGTATTTACGAAAATGTTGAGGATCCCATAAGCATTGCACAAATCCGACATACACGGGAGTGAAACTATCAATTTCTTCACTTTTGCTGTAATTTACTATTGCACCTTTAGGTCATTAATTTTAAAATGAACATTTCTATTTTAGAATAATGCCTCGAAACGTTCTCGTTTTTTCTTTTCTTCGTCTATATTGCCTTATCTTTATCTGTTTTCAGATACATTATGTAAAATTATTTGTAAAATTATTATAATAAGTTAAAGAAATATCAAAATTGCTAAAATTTTTTTGCGATTACCTACTGCAGGTTCCGCAACCCCAATCGGGGTCGTGACCCACAGTTTAAGAAACTCTGCTCTAACAGAAGAGCGTTCCCATTTTTTTCAGAGCAAATTTAAATCTTACTTGTTTCGGGTGGCTCTTAACGATTCGTAATGTAAGTTATATGAGGATACATTACAATTTTAAAGTAGGGAAATTTATTTGACTCACTAATAATTCATAGTTTCCAAGCACTAAAACAGTAATACTTCTCTTTCAACAGTTTACTGTCAACATACTTCTGAACTTTCAATTATAAATATTTATTTCGTTTTAAATTATGAAATAGTTCTGTTGTTTTTGAGTGAAATATGTCATCTGCACTATATTCAGACAAAAGTTTAGGCCTCGCTTTTTGAATTCTTTAGTTTAGAGTTTCAATGTTTGAAAAAATAATTTTTCTCGATAATTTAGCATAAAAAATTATGCCTGTTTTCTGACCGATTTAGATATTCATTATTACACACAAAGTCATTGTAATTTATTATTTATAATTTACTAGACCATGCTTTTAAAATAGGTTTCTTAACTGAAAATTTATGTTCCCACTAACTTTTAAACAAAGGCATTAAATCTTTATCAATATCTTTTTTTTCGCATTTTAATTTGTTTTTCACTTTACATAATTGCTTTCAAAAATATGCATACAGTTTTCTGCATTTTTCAGTTGCAGTGCCAGTATTGTAGACAAGGACAATTCTTATTTTTCTCAAACTGCAGATTTTTATTTCGGAAACAATTGCAACCTTTACACAAACTGATAAGCTTTTACTTTTATTCTTGTCGTTATCGATTTCGAAAAGGTAAGCGATTTCTTTGTTCCATATACAAAACAATTTCAAGTACAATGAGTAAAAGTATTCATAAAATCTAGCAAATAAAATGCATCCAGTGATAATATGCCTGTCTTTTTTCCTTTTCTAGAAAATCTCTCAGTCGGGTATTTTCGTAATGCTCTATTTTTTTAAACATTGAATTGACTGCTACAGTAAACAGAAATTTCTGTAGGACTTTTCTGTTTGTATGTGATTAAAACGTCTTCGTCCAATGTCTGTATTCTGTTTAAGAGACAGATACATTTTCCATGATGATTGGAGGAAAGCGAAAACCAAGTATATCAAAATATATTGCAAGCCAAGAGTCTTTCAGCAAATTTTATTCTTTGAGGCAGAAAAATGTCAGTAAACGTTCATACAAATTATTTTTTGAGTCAGACATTTCGGCATCCAATTCAAAAGTATCTTACAGAACGAAATCCAGATAATATGCAGCATACATTTACTAATTTCTTTCTATTTCTTAAGCGTCAGTTTTAAATTTCTATAAGCTATAAACAACAACAAAAAGAACTAGCAATCATATTCTTTACCAAAAATATATAAAGATATGAAAAGGGAAAATAAATCCAATTAAAAAGCGCCTACTGCTTAGATTCGAAACCTTCTTCGCTTTCAAAAAAAAAGGTAAACAACGCAGTTGTGAAAAATTGCAGTTTGCTCAAACTTTGCGTTTAAGAACTTAAACCATTTTTCTTCTAAACAGAAGTCAGCGTGAAAAATCACAAACTGTAGATTCTATAAAAAAAATCCAGACAGAACTAAAATAAACTTACTTCCAACCGGTGAAAAACAAGTTTTCTAACTCTTATCTCTGGTGTCTAGTTGCTCATTACTTTGATGTATCTTTTCCTAGGAGTGCAGAGTGATTTTTAGAGCCCAAGAAATACGTGTGGATTTCTTTTTTATTTCTGTGATTATTTATGGCTGAGCTACTGGCTTTAGCGCCGTTTGGCGAAGTGGAAAGTGATAACTTGGTAGAAAGCATTGGCGAGGAAAGTCAATGAAATGTGAACAGGAGGCTTTAATGGAGGATATTGGTACTTTATTTCTACGTGTTATTAATGATACGTGATCTTGAAAAATAAACTTTAACCCGTAAAATAAGCTCAGGTGCTTAAGTACAGCAGTGATAAGGTAAACATGAAGAATAATCTTAATTTTTTACACCATTAAATTTTATGCCAATAACATTAATCAATAAATCTTTGAGCTCTTTATACTCATTTACAAGCGAGTAAATTTTATTATATTTTAAAATCAAATAAATTCGCTTTGATCTAGATCTTTAAGAAAGAGCTGAGCGTAACAAAGAAATGGAAAATAGAATTTTATGCCTTTTTAATTTTATGCATATTTAAAGTAACAGTGAATGTTTAATAAAGGATGTTATTCTCTTAAAAAGAAATGATCTGAAGATTTGTCTTTAATAAATTTTTTAATTAAATAGAAAACTCAAATTATGAAAATTTCTTGTGCTAAATGATTAAATAAAATGATGTAAACAGCCAAGCAGAAAATAGGGAGCTGTTTAAAAACTTAAATTTTCTTAAGTAAAAATAATTAAGGAGGATGTGGGATATTACTTATTTAATTATAAAGTTCTAACTTAAAAACCCCACGAACACTAACAAGCGAATAATCGCTTAAGTGTGTGAACAAAACACGTAAGACTGAAGAAGGGTTCACAACCCTTTATTTTTCAGAATATTTACAATCAGTTCCTACTTGGAACTTTACACAAAGCCTCCATTCGGGCTTGAACTTACATAATAATAAATTTAAATTAAATTAAACTAGCTTAACTAAGCTAGCTGAAAGATCTAGCCGAAGCTATCAGAAATCTAATTAGTTGGCCCCTAAGTATTAATTAAATCGCCGAAACCAAGTAAGGGCCTAAGATATGGCCGAGCGTAGTAACTAAGAGAGAAATTAGCCAAAGGGAAACACGCGCTAGTCAGGGAATCAGACTCTCTCTCTAGAAGTCAGTGAGGGCCTAAGGTATGGCCGAGCATAGTAACTAAGAGGTCAAGAAATCAGACTCTCTCTCTAGAAGTCAGTGAGGGCCTAAGTTATGGCCGAGCGTAGTAACTAAGAGAGAAATTAGCCAAAGGCAAACACGCGCCAGTCAGGGAATCAGACTCTCTCTCTCTCTAGAAGTCGGTGAGGGCCTAAGGTATGGCCGAGCGTAGTAACTAAGAGAGAAATCAACCAAAGGCAAACGAGCGCTAGTCAGGGAATCAGACTCTTTCTTTCCAGAAGTTGGAGAAGTATCGACTTGAATATTCGCATCTGCATTTACTGCGTTTCTGAATTTACATTCTAGCAGGAAATTGTAAGCTGAAATTAGAATAAGGTAGGAAAGATACAAAACTTAAATAACTGTTAATAAACTTAGGATAAACCTTACAAGGATATAGGAATTAAATAAAATTAAATGTGGCATTTCATTTTTCGATTGATGCTCGGCATCCGTAAATTTACCCATTTTTCTATTTGCTTGTTTTTAGCATACTTTCCTTGTTTAGTTATAGATCAACATCAATAGGCCAAATGTGGAAAGGCCTTAACACAACAACGAAATTTTCTGATGTTGAGGTTCATTAAGGGTCGAGGTACTATATGTCTCAGGCACAAAACAGTAGAATAAATTTGCATAAATGTTTAAGTTAAAATGAAATAAAGCATGCCAGCTCCCATCAAGGGTAACCGGTGATCTACCATATTTATCGTCATTTATGATCAACCCATAGGTCGCTGCTGTGTTCTAATGCTATAAATTTAGCTGAATTTCTGAATTGGAATATTAAAACGAAGGATTTTGTAACTGAGCTAAAATTGCTTTTTAACTTAATTTTAAATTTTATATTAGAACGATTCTCTTCCAATTGCATTTGATAGAATTTAAGTGTTACTTACTTTAAATTCTGCATCTACGTCCAATTACAATATCTCTGCTTCAGCAAATAAACTAGTACATAATTGCCTAATTCAAGAAATTATGCTCAAAAGCACGCTTTAGAAATTAATTGAGAGTCTTATAGTTTTTATCTGATATTAGAATTAGAAAATTATGGAAGACATGAAAGCAATCCAAAAGATAATTACTCAAAGTACTTGCATCTCAGTTTGGAGAATTCTCTCTCCCATATGCGTCGGAAGCGAACCAATGAATGAGGGTGACATGATGGAAGAGATATTGTAAGCATTGTAAATTAATACAGAGTATGTAATAAAGCTACTAAAAAAGAAGGCGAATGCGAAGACGCCAATGCCTTCTTTAACCATAAAGAGATCTAGATTACAACCAAACAATGGTATCAAAGTCAATTTAAGCTGAAAGAATTGGCAAATGTGTTCAATAATGCCATGCCCTATTTCACGACAGTATTGGTGATGTAAGAGAAACAAGGCCTTTTGAACATTTTTTTATATTTGAAAACTCCCCAAAATACCAAAAGAAAGATGAGCAAAAATGTCGTAGACAGTTCGCAGAAAGATAAAAATTTGTGGTTTTCCACTTCCACTCGAATACTAAAAACAAAATCAGATTAAGCTAAATTGAGAAAATGTGAAACTTTGCACACCTATAACGTAAGGGAATAATTTATAAAATGAATAAATGTATAAATTTTAATTTTTTTTTATATTTTAAAATTGTGGTTTTTCGAAATGCTACGAAATATTTTACTGTTGCATGAATTTAAATTGGATTCAAGAACAAATTAAAATCATTCCCTTAGTAACTGAGGATGAACAGTGCAAAACGAACGCTGTTTCCGAACGCATAATATTAGTTATGCGCACATTAGTTTAAAATTAAAATGCAGAATACGGCTGTTCGTAAAGGCTGTTGGTAAATGCTGGCTTACCATTTGCCCCATTAGTGCCAAATAGATCAACAGCGTAGAGAGGTGCAATAAATTTAGATAGAATTTTAAATTAAAATGAAAATAATCTACTACTTTTTAGCCCATTTAGTATGCTTGGTTATTAGTTACTTCTTGACTGATGATCACTGGGTGTTAACGCATGAATCACCAGAATGTGACGGGGCAGTAAATTTGAAAATGTTTTAAAACTAAAATCAAACCGAAGGACACCGGCTCCCGTTCAAAGCAGTGGTCACTGAAGTATCTATAATTGATGATGTATCATGATGTCCATAAGGTGGCTGAGGATGGGCAGCGTAGTAAGTTAAACTTTTAAAATTTGATTTAAAAAAGGGGCACTACTGACCATTTTTGAAGGGCATCTGTGGTAGTCAAACCCATGATTTCTAATGAATATCATCAAACGTCAAGGCCACTGGTTATAGGTGATCTGTCAGTTCTTACTCACCAGCATAAAGCAGTGCAATGTTGTTCCCGTGGCAATGTTTGCTAAAGCAGTGGTTGATAAGTACCTGGTACCATTGCGCAGCATAAAGTACAAATTTTAAATTAACGCTTCTGTGGACGTTTCTGACATCAATAAGTAATCCCTAAATCTCATATTATTGCCTTACATTATCTATTATTATTATTACCTCTACCTAGTATACCGGCTACCCCCCAAATATAATAAGATTTCAAATGTATAATAATATGAGTTAGTTGTTTCGATTAGCCTGATAAAAAATTAAAAGAATAGATATGAATATTAACATATGTCTTATAGCGGTTAAATATGATTTCCCTATCTTCGTCACTGCGTTACTTATTTATTTACCTACATTTTGATCTTCGTCGAATCTATTTCATACATCGTATAAAAAAACCTGATGTGTATATGTGCACACCACATGACTTCCTTGTACGAAATATTAAATTATACGCTTTTTTTGCTGAATTTCATTTAAACTTATTTCATCTAATTTCATTAGAGATCTATTTCTCATTCAATTAATTCAGTTCTCACTTCGCGGCAAGGCAAAAATACATAAAAACTCAAAATATTTTCATTAAAATTGAAAGATATAGAGAAACAGAAAACACCAAATAAAGTTAAAACAATTATAAAAAATTTTTACAATTAAAATTACAGTTTCTACGCAAAAACAAACAATTCAGCCCGCCAGGCAAGAAGGCAGATTTTTCGGTGCCCAAAACCAAAAGTTTCTTTTGGTCCCCCACGATAAAAAGACACTGAAGGTATTCTGCTAAGTTTCAAATGTAAACAAATGCGGCTACTATTATAAACCAAATTAGGCTTATCCGCACTTAAAAAATTTTTAAATTGTTGATAATTCTTAAACTATTGCATGCAGATTAACTAAAAGTATAAAAACCTTAACCGGAAGATAAGAACAATATAGTTCAATAATTTTTATAATAAGAAGTGCACAATTTACCAACATATAAGAATATAAAAACTGAGCTCACTGAGCCAAATAACCACGGTGGTATATATATGTATATACTTTTGGTGCGGTCGATTGCAACCAAAAAGGAGGCGCACAACTACATGTTATAGTAGTCCTATATACAAATTTCAACGTTCTGAGACTACTCGTTTTTGAGTTATGTGAGATACATACGTGCAAATGCCACGAAAAAATCTCTTCTGATTCCATTTTAAATCAGTTTTATAATTCGTTTAGGGGAAATAGAGTCCTTTATTCTATCTTTACGTACAGATGTCAGGCAAAAACATCGTTAAATTCCAAAGCGGCCAAAATGGATATTTTCGTTGAAATATGGTTCCCGGAATGTTTCGTGATTGCAATATTTCCTTTACTTTGTACAAGGAAATAAAAATGTGAGATCTCGGTTTTCAAAATTTATTAAACTCGAACTATAATGCCTTTAGTTAAAAAATTATTTATTTTAAAATTTAACCGTGCATTAAAGCTCTCATAAATAAAAGTAGGTTTTTTTTAGAAAGTTATTCCCTTTTGACGAATATGATTGGCACCCATAGGAGCACTTTGCTCACGAAAGGAGAAACCAAATTATTTTAACAAGAGGTAATGGTTTTTATTTATTTTATACTTCTTTTTCAAACATAATTACTAATTCTCACGCATTGCTCAGACAAATTTTATGCTTCGCTGAAGGCGCTGAGAAGCATATTTTATATTCAGAACAATAATTCTATGTAATAATGCAGTTGTAAAATCCGAATAAGGGAGGTTTCCTTTTGCCATCACTTAGTGAAAAGTGTAGTGTTATGACCTGCGTGTCTCACGGACATTTATTACACTAAACTTAACTCCCCTGAACATACCACCCTAGCACGTGCTACAAGATATTTTAAATAAGCTTTGATTAACTTTGATACATCAGAAAGTTGCATGCGATTATAAAAACGTATCTTTTCTACAAAATGTTGTTATGAATATAGTCTGCAAATTTCTTTATTCCGAATTAATTTTGAAAGTGTCGGCGTAGAAAATGATCTTCTTTGTTTTAATGTTATAATTAAAAGAAGTTTAAACGTTTTTATGAAAACAATGCAAAGCAGATTAATAGCTTCATTTTTAAAATTCCTTTGTATTATGCTTAGCTTTCCGTATTCATCCTTTTTGATATGATTTACTAAGATACATCAAACAGATAATGCTGGCTTTTTTATAAGACTAACCGCTAAGTGCATTGAAGCGCGTTACATAATTAATTGTTATGCATTTTGATTTAACCTGGGCTTTCATTTAGGCAATAAGTTTACAATTTTTATATTTAATTTAACTTAAGGCTGTAATATTAAGTGGAAATGAATTTTTTCCATTTCAGTTTATTTAGAAACATACAACACAATCTACGCCATTTATTATATAGTGGGTTATAAGGTATTTTCTTCCTCCATTCCGCATGCCTTCGTGGTGTTATTGCAAGCACTTTTGACGCCTAAGCGAGAGGTCTAGTGTTCGAGTCCCGGTGAGGGTATCGTTTTTTTTTTTTACGTGTCCTCGTTCAAACACGGCCTAATGACTATGGGCAGTAATCCCGCTAAAGTCTTTAACACAGTACTAACTAGTAGATTGTTAGTATAGTAATAGTTATTATTAATTTTTTAATGCAGCACGAAGGAAACTCTCCACCAGATTAAGTATCACTAATCAGTTACTTGAAGTAATACATGCAAAGACCATGTATGTGCTTTGCCGCAGGGTTCACTGGGATATTAGTCTAGTATATTTTTTTCATGGACAGGAGAACTGGGGAAACGTGAACTCTACGTGTATCACAAGCTACTTCTGTAAACAATTAAAATCTTACTTTCCGTAAAATAATCTATAATTTTGTGGTATTCCGAGGTAAAGGAATAATCCGCTTTATAACCCGTTGCATAACTTCCGGCTTGAGCTCGATAACATTGATTTCTGACAGATTAAAAACCTAAGACATGACTTCGAACTAAAAGGAATGAGCTCTTATCATAATTTGGGATCTCTAATCTTGTATTGATGCATATTTTTCTGTTAATAGTAACCTAATCCATTAGAAAGCAAAACATGGGGGAAAGTTATCAGATGAGATGCACACATAGCGTTACCTGTCAGAGATGTTACGGAGGTACGAGGTTTTGATTGCAAGCTTCATATTCCCATACATTTATAAAGCAAACACTGTCAAATTCATTCATTGCCTTACTGAGGTGTGATATCAGTGTATTCATGCTATTTCCTTCACGCATTCTTCTTTTTTGAAGCCACTGGAAACAGGAGTGTCTAAATTAGACTACTCATTTCCTATAATTAAGGTAAACTAGCATGCTGAACAAATGTTATTTTTTTTTCCTTTTTCTAAACTGAGGATGATGGTTCGGTAAAACCATTGAAACTAATCCCGTGAAAATTTGCGAATATAACTCTGATTTTTGTTATTTGACTTCTAAATTAATATTTATGCTCTGTTGTCGAGTGTTCCTTGTTCCAGTCATTGAGCCTAAGTGATTTTCATATGTAACGTTGTAGAGACATTAGGTTATTTTGATGCGGGAGAAATGAAAAAGGACAATGACCTCCCCACGATTCGAACCTGGACCTCCCGAATACGCTCCCAGTGTGCTAACCGTTACACCACCAAGGCATGCTGGAAGTAGGGAAAAAATACCTTATATACTCCCCCTGTTAAAGGGCAACTGGAGATTAGGGAACCCAATCCCCAAATCCTGGTGGTGAAGAATCCTCATCCACCACCTTTTAGTCCAAGAGCCACTGTACAGACATTAGGTCAATTTGAAGCAAGAGAGATGAAAAATAAGCAATGCCCTGGCCGAGACTTGAACCTGGACCTCTCGAATACTCCCGAGTGTGAGAACCGTTACACCACAAAGGCATGCTGGAAGGAGGGAGAAGTTCAACGTTTTGCTGGAATCTGGATAGTTCCTCGGGACTCTATTCTACAATTAACATCCTAAAGAAAAACATCTAATACATAAAATCTGAAAAACAATGAATGTACTCTCCCAGCAGGGGTTGGAACTGTGTTACGCTACGTAACAACCTAATTCAAGGCACAGCAGAGTATAGCAGCTTCAGTTTTTGTAGAGGAGCAGCGTTAAGTGGACAATATGCTAATGGAAATATGTATACGATCTGATTATCTTTGCAGGGTAAAGAACATATGAAATTATGTACTCATGGGCACACAAACTTATAAGGTATATCTCCCACATTCTTAGGGTGCCTTCGTGGTGTAATGGTCAGCACACTGAGCCGGTATTTCAGAGGTCCGTGGTTCGATTCCCGGCGAAGGCAATGCATATTTTTCACTTCTCCTGCTTCGTAACAACCTAATGTCTCTACAAACTGATTTGTCATGTCGTAAATATAAACTTCTGGGCACTATCTCATAATAACATATCTCACAGCATTTGACACAGATTAATTATATACATTATTTTTATCTTATCCTTAGTAATTTAGCACCATTATTAGCATCATTTCATCAACGCCACTCATAATTATCCCTTAGCTCAACTACGTGTATCCAAATAAAAGTATCATGCACTTATTAGATACATGTAAGTTTATTTATATATACGAATACTACACATAACCAAGACAGTAATTTATTACGCTACTTTTATATTTACATAACAGATGTGAGTGTTTTATGTGCTTAAAGTGCCGTATGATTTGAATTCTACTGGATTCTGTTACCTATTTACCTTACTGTATACTGCTGTATATTATTATGTATATAATCTTTTAACCAATCAGTGTGAGTATACAGCTTTAAGTGTTTTAGCTGTCTATTGTTATATGAATAGTTTAAAACTCCTAGATAGATACCTAATATATTAATATTAGAATTAAAATATAAAATAATATTAAATAATACCTAAAAATAATATTAAAATAATAATACCTAAAAATAATATTAAAGAATTCAGGCTTCATTTCGCCTACTGAAGCTCCTCCCCGCCGGCTGAGCATTATCCACTGGGTAGTAGGGAATGTGGACAAAAACCGAATAGCCTATGGTAAGTAGGCAATATCTCGTCTCCACCAACAGTTAACAGCCCCACAGGGCACTCTTGAAATGGTAATGCGCGAAAATCCAAACTTTTGCTCTACTTTATTTAAAATGCCAGCATCTATCTCCCGAGCTCCAGCATCTACATGACCTCATTAGAAATGCCTTGAATCGCGAAACCTGCCCTAGAAGTTTCCACAGACATTGGTGTGTATACACATATATACATATATAAACTTTAATACGTTTTTATTAACGAACTCAATGTTTTGAAAGCGAGCAGTGGCAACACTGTAGGAAATAAAACATTTTGATCTCCAGCGTGCGAAACTATTGCCATTCGAAAAAATATAAGTTATTTACCTTTCAATTTTAATTAATAAACACGGCTGTTTGAAAACAATGCGTACCGTGAATACTTTTATCTTCCATGCTTTAGCATGCTGCCATTCAATAAAGTTTAAGATACTTTCAAATTTAATCTGAAAGGTTATTTAGTAATAAACAAGTGATTGAAAAACAATAAAGTCATTGCTTGATAATATTTTGGGCAACCGTTAAAATCTGATCCCTTTCGAATTTATTTTATTTTATTTTTTAAGCTTTAATGTACATTAATTAGAATGCTTAAATCACAAATTCACATAATGGAAGTAATAAAATTCTGCAACTGAAATAAACTGCTAAGTTTAAAAGGCATATAAAAGAATTCTTTAAATTAACATGTGATCTAGAATTAAATGATTAATCTCAACATTTTTTAATGTTAAGCGAATTCTCCTTCTTAAAAGTTTTTACTCGCAATCCGTTATGACCGAATAAAACTTTCATGATTTCTTCGTTCTTATTAAGAGAGAGATTACGTCTTAATGCATCTTAAAAAGCTGCACTTTAAATTGGCTCACTGAAAGCAGAAGAAATAGCTATTAACGATAAATGTACACAAATAAGCAAAACTTAGTTTAAAATTGCGAATATTTTTGATACATACAAAACAATACGTACAAAATTAATCTATTTCTGCAAATCCTAACAGTTTTTATGTGATTCTCTACTCAATCGCGATTTCTGGTTTGAAACATCCTGGACCCTCGATAAAATTAGAACTTTGATTATACATACATTAGGTTATTTCGAAGCAGGATACATGAAAAATGGCCACTTCCATCGCTAGAACTGGAGCCTCGGATCTCTCGAATACGCGCCGAGTGTGCTGATCATTACACCACGAAGGCATGCTAAGAAAGCGGTAAGAAATACCTTATATCATTAACTAATAGTGTCCTTCATGATTTAAATGTACTAAATATTTATTGCTAATTATCCGGTAAAAATAAAAACATAAATGTTATTTTTATAAATCTTTCCTATACTGATGCGGATTACTTTTGCAATTGTTTAATAAAATCACATTTTTTCTCTTAAACATTTAATTCTAGATTGTTCAAAACATTAAACAACAACAAAATGTTATGAATTAAATGAATTACATCGAATTCCTTTTGCCAGTCAATCTGTTAGTCGTTTGTTCTCATTTTGCGGGAAGCAAATTCATTTCCTCTCAATGAAAATAAAAAAGGGCCCAATATTCCAACATGAAAATATTCTTTTCCTGCCATACTTGGAGAACATTGCTCTCTCCCTCTCTCTGAAGGTACTGAGGCAGAATCTCGAGTATAGACTTATCCCCCACATCTCCTCCCCAAGCCTGCCTCACCCGCCAAGCCATGGAATCAATATTGCCGTCTTTGGTGCAGATATCAGAAAGATACACTCTCCCATGGTGTATCCCCCCCTGGCCGTCAGAACGTCCTGTGCGAGCTCCTGACCCCCCTTTCTATCCACCCAGTAACTGTGGTTAGTGAATCAATGGACGA
>KK120282.1:915406-927589 GCA_000611955.2 Stegodyphus mimosarum
GGAGATGGGACAGAAATAAATGGTTTTCTCTTTCTGAATTTCTCTCTCTCTTTCTCCTTCCTCTGCCGCTTCCCGGGAGTTTTTTTCCTTCGCTTTTTTTTCGCATCGTTTTGTGGGTGGGGACTAACGTCACGTGATACTTTCTCTCCTGGGAGGAGCTGGAGATTGTGATTGACAGTTAAAGGGGCAGGAAGAGGCGGAGCTCCACATGCTAGATTTTTTTTGTATTTTTTTTTCTAGTGCGCCGCGTTATGAACACGAAAGAGGGAAATTTTTTTATTTATATGCTTTATTTTTGCTGTTTTTTAACACTTTTCGCATCTCTTTTTTTTTTTGTTATCTTTTTTTCGCTACCGTTGGATGCTTTTTTTCCCCCTCTCTGTATATGTATGTGTGTCTTATTAAATAGGCGATGCTAGAAGACGGGAATATTTTTTCAATCGCCGGTTCTTCGGCCGACGGATGAAAGATTTTTTTAATGACGTAATAGATGCTAGGCAAACATCATTTCAGTTAGCTGAGAGCTGCACCGACTTTATCGAGAATTAGGCTTTACATAAAGACACTTATATGTCTTTTCTGTTCCTTTATTACCGTCCTGTGTTTACTTCGGGCCTGAGGAAGAATTTGTTTTCGATCCACTTTTGAGAGTAGCTTTTAAAATTGCATTAAATATTTTTAAGCAATGGAGTTTTTTCTTCATTTTTTGGAGTAAGATTTTGAGTGAAGGAATCCATTAAACTTTCATATGTGTACATATAAATTCGTTTAATAAGTTTACAGGAATACTTCGATGCGAGTTATTTGAGAGTTTAAAATCATTTGATTTTTTCTGTTTACATTTTATTTTACTCAGTGAAATAGTCAATTATACGAATCAATGAAGTAACTCAATAAAAGCTCTTTGACATTAGTTTTCCTTTTAATTATTAAAAATTTTAATTTTTTTTTATTTCGAAGCTAATTTGAACCATAACATATTTACATCTTTTATTTATTTTTTAACTAAGTAAGCATAAATATGAAATTTTTTGAACTAACATATATCTTCCAAAGTCTGAATAATTTAATGAATGACATACAAATTTTTTAATTCAAATTTTCATTTTTTTTTCAGTTTTCATCGGCTATTGTCTTTAAATATGAAAATGGAATAAAAAAAAATCAGTTATTGTTAGTTACTTATAACTACGCTGTAAATGCATTAAAAAAAGATGATGTCTAAATATTCTCATTAATGGAACAAGAATTAATGTATAAATATTCTTATTACTGCAATAATAAAATAAATTAACGAAAGACTTAATGTTAAATCCTTTATTTTATCTGCATATTATCTGCAATACGACTTTAATTCAATTGCATTATTAATAGCTAAATGTCTGTTCATAAATAAATAGCAATTTACAAAATAATTTAATGAATCGATGAATAAAAGCTAATTAATAATTATTTTATATATATACAGTTATATTTTGCATGAGGAATTACTTCTTTATGAGACCTTTATATTATGAATTCATCTTTTCAAAAAAAATGATTCAACTGAGAAGAAAAAGACATTTTTCCTATTCTTTTCTAATTCCTTAAATTGACTTTATGTCATTTTAAGAGAATAATAAGAACATTTATAACATTTATAACTTTTATAAGAACATTTATGTAATTATAAAAAATAGGCAATTTCCAAAACTGGAATTAACTGCATATTGTTGTGTGATAGTATGATTTATATTTTTTACACCTAAATAACCACGGCCATATTAACGTTTTAAATGCATTTCATACACTATTTTGGAGCTTCTAAATTTTTACCAATTATTCAGTTTAAATCAAAAAAGTAATCATCCTTGCCTGAACAATATTCAGCGTCTGTTATCACCCTGTATGCGGGCATTTTGGCATTATTACTCATATTGTAAAGTAGACTGTTTTACAGGGAAATGCGCAGTTTTTCTCCTGTGAGTAATCTGCGATAAGTCTAGTGTATTAATTCTCTTATGTCCTCAAATGGTCTTCTTCAGTATGGTCAGTATGTCTTCTTCTTTTCGCTGAACAGCGAATATTAGCAAACGCTGTATAAAACAAGATACCCATGCAACAGTGTACCATGCATAATCATTGTTAAATTTAATTGAAAAATAATGTATACTGCTCAGAAAAAATTATAAAAAAAGTTTGAAAGGTTTCAGATTTTACATTACGCCCAAAGGGGCTTTTTTTAACGTTTTGTGTATTACCTTTTTTATTAAATATCATGTTCCTCACATTTAAAACACAAAATTCAATTCAACAGCAATATCGCAAAATAATTTTTAAATGAGCAAAGCTGTAGAATCTCCGATACGCAGTCTTGCGCGCTGGCGATAATTTTTTTTCCCCGTACAGTGTTGCCATTCCTCTTTTTGAAATCGTTGAGTTTTTAATCAAAAAGTTCTTTAATGTCTGAAAAAATCTGAAATAGATAATAAAGCAAATTTCAAATTAGAGCTTCCAGATGCCCATGTTTGATGGAGGATTACGTCAGTCAAAATTTGATGGCTCTAGGTACCGTCGTTTTATAAACCATCTTACCGTTATTGATAATAATTATGGAACTGGTCTGAACAATGTTTACTCTTTTAATATATGTCTGTATATTTATATTTAATGAAAGACAGATCCAGCTAAACATTTTAGTATGAAAAATTAAAATTGCTGAAATACCGACATCATATTGTTGACACATATAAAAAGATCGCAAAACAATTTTGTAATCTTTAGTTATTTTACTTTTTAAATTAAGTCAAAGTACGAAACAATTATTTATTGAATATTATCTATTTACCTGGTGATTGCAATCTTCCTTCTTAAATGGCACACTTGGCTATTGGTCCTTTTTTTATATTTGGCCTTCAAGTTGAGCTTACTTGTATGCACATATTAGCAGATTATATTATATATTATTTTAAGGATAGTTTTATTTATAAAGAAAACTTTCTAACGTCTTATTTTATGACAAAGTTCTACATGTTAATGCAATTTATAGCAACATGAGAACTATAATTTAAACATATTTATATTTTACATGTTATTTAAACTCATCTTTTTACATTTTATATTAGTGATCTAAAGCTACATTTTATGTTAGGTATCTAAAGATACATTTGTAGCCTTTAATATTCATTAAGCTCTTTTCAGGTTATTGAAAAAGTTATTAAATCAAGTTATTAAGTAATATAAGTTTTCAAGTTATTCAGAAATTCAGCAAAATAGCCCATTGCAGGTTTGAGAAAATTATAAAATATTTAATTTAATGTTTACTTAAAGAATCTAATTTGAAATAATTTAGTCTAAGCACTCGCCATTTTGAATTTGATAAACCTTGCGACTGTTAATGTTTAATCGCTGTAGAAGAATCAATATTATGTTATATTTCAAAATGAGACTGTTAATGAATTTATAATTTATTTTAATGTGATGTCAATTATAAATTCCTCCTTTATATATTGTCTAGTTATAGCAATTATGGATTCCTACTCTATTCTTACTTCATCATTTAATGAACATCAACTCAAGCTCAGAGACACTTCTTTTTTATATAACGCACAAGTATTACCTGCTTTGTATTATGTAGTTTTAGTTACAACCTGTTTAAAAGTAGTGGTTAATCACGCCATTGTTATATCGTTGGGGCCCAGGTATGAATCCTGTAGAAAACAAGAATGCTTGCAAATGTAGTGCCTTTGGTACGGGACAGCTGAAAAATCCCTTGAGCCTAAAGTCTCTTCAGAGACTGAAGCTAAGGCAAGACTGATACTATACTCTTGGCTTCCGTTCTTGAGGATATAGAACAGTTCTGTCACAAAATCTGCCCAAGGTCTTCGCCAACCAAGACGGTCTTTCATCTTGCTACGGTGAAAATTAGTGAATTTGGTCTAGGTTCTTATTCATATCAGGAAGTTAAATAACATCAACAACAGTATAGTTACACTACATGTTTTCTTTTAACCTGAACAGAGACAAAAAAAACTTAAACGTTTCTTCATTTTTTTATTTAGTTTTCAAAAGCCAAAACTGCAGTTTTATAATTAAATCACAGAAGTTGCTTGAGCCATTTTCTATTACATCTATCTTCTGTACTTCGATATACTATGCATCTTATTTGTAAGTGTTTGTACCAAATTTTATTCAAGAAGCATAAATATCTATTCCATTATTTCTGTAACTGTTAGTAAGGAAACGAAATCTACATTTCTCTTTTAAAGAAATCTGAAGGAATATCAAAATGTTTGCTTAACTGTACTGCCACCATTTATTAAAATTGGCTTTCAGTCTTATTCGACGAGATAGAGAACAACACTTTAAGCAGAAATTCTTGAAAGAAATCAATATTATGAATCTCTAAGCGCTCTCCGTGTTCCACTAAAGCCTCCTAAAAGCGATATCCCCCCCTTTAAACAGGAAGCATTTTCGAAAAGCATTTTGCAAGTCGAATGGCAGAGCAATATTTGTAACTGAATAGCTGTCCTCGTATCGACGGTGCTATCCCATTCAGCCGAGAAATATCCGCTCGACGCTTTGTTTGTTCCAATCAATCAGAGAATCCCTAATTACGCCCTTTATGAGGAAGGGTGCTACACGCATAGCAGGGGACGGAGCCAAATTTCGATACGTATTCCGCCATAGCTACTTCAAAGAAATTTTAAAAATAAAATTTTCGCTTAAAAACGTGTAAATGGCTGCTTATCTTTCAAGGTTTGTCCCATAATTAAGGTTAGTTATATAACAAAATTTCTATATAATATAAAGGTTTTTATATAATAAAAATTTTAAACTTTATTTTATCATCTGTGTGGATCTTAACGTTTTGTGTAATAAGCCACAGTGGATTTAGCCAAATAAAACTAATCTAAAGAATTACAGAAATTTGAAAAATAAAATAATTTTTTTTGTACAAACGTTTTTGGCCTACCAATTGTTGCAAAGCTACTGGACACTGGTTGTTTGACTCGGGTTTAAAATCGTAGCAAAAGGACTTGGTTGCATGGGCATATTCGTGATTTTCCTTATGCATAATGAGAATGCAGTGCAGTTTTCTTTAGAAAGTCCTCCGCGAAGGCTTACCTTTCTTTAAACACATAGTTCTCATCTGCTCTGCCATAACCCAATAAATTTGACTCTAAATAACAGCTTAGCAATTTTATTTATTGTTACTTATAGGTGATCGATCAGGATCTCTTAAAATGATGTCATAACATTTTAGGGCTTTTATATAAATATCAATAGACGTTAATGGTTTCTTCAGAAGTTTTAATTTATATTGCTTAAATGCTGGTATAAGCTTTTAAGCGTAAGGCTTTGATTGACTTATATTGTTATTTAGTGCCATTTTATATGAAAGCTAGAGAGTTTGCCCTTTCTTACTGCCTACCGTAGCTTTGTCATTATTTGAATCATGATTTATACTATTTTCTTTGTAGAGTCCGGTTTGCTTTGGAAGCATAAACTAGGTTTCGCTGACGTTAAGCGTATTATTGCTGTATCGGAAACAAGTACTGAGGCTTAAAAAGGTTAAAATAAGCTTTCTATTTAAATTTAAACTTGAACATAAAATGCACGTCTTGTGCTCACATAATCAGCCACCACTTGTGGCGATACAACTGAAAGTAAGAGTTCAAATACAAAATTCAAAATGTAAGCAACATCTATTAATGATTTATGGTCTTTCCTGTGCATGTGTCTTAAGAAATCTTCAGTTGTTTAATAATCAAGTTAAATTACGATAGGTGAAATATTGGAATGCTAGTTGATGTGGCATAAACCAATGCCACAAAACCAGACACCAGTATGATATACAAGATTACACAGTTTAACGCTAAGCTGACACAGAACTTATCAACGTAACAATTTAAATGACAGCAGCTATAACGCAAAGTTCTATCAGAGCTGGCGAAACCTAGTAACGTGGCCTCGAGAGGCGGAAACATGTTCGCCTTACAATAAAAAACCCTTAACTTAAATATTTTCAAACTGATTTGCACTCTGGTGAAGGAACGGAAAGAAGAAGTTATAATAAACGTTTAAATCATAATAACTGGTTAATTTAAATAAACCTTTTTTTACCTTATACTATTTTTTACGCAAGCTCTATAAGTAATATAAATAACCACAATAATGGTATTCATATAAAAGAATGAAACAGCTACATGCCAGCTACTTTATTACGGTGTTCAAATGGCAGATTCTCTGTAAATGGCTATATTCATTGCATTGTTTCTAAACTATGCGAGATGTTAAATTCGGAAAAATGCGTTACCGATGTCTTGTGATTTGTTAAGTTTCATGTATTTTCTCTGCTACCGCTTTTGTGATTGCAAAATGAGCTTCCAGCATTCAGGTAGCATATTTGACATACAGGAGGTAAACGTAACTAGAAAAAATATTCTTTACCTCAGCTAAATATCTGCTCTCTGCCACACGGGCTGTGTATTCATCTTAAGCTCAAAAAATGGTTTAAATGAAACATAAAACTTACGTTGTTTTTTTGTTTGATATAACGATCCATAGGTATCTAAAATATTTTTCTACACTTTGCTGCTGCTAGAAAAGGAATTTCATATCTGGCTATTATTCAAAATAGCTTTTAACATAAACAAGCTCCGTAATCTATTATCAATTTACAGGATATCATGATTAAATTAGTAGCACAATGATCTCAAGAACAAACTTACGTATCATCTAAAGTTCACATACTTTTGGAGTGAATGGATCAATGAGCAATCATACAGCAGGGAAAATGAAAATTATATAATTTCTAATAAACTAAACTTTCTAATAATAAAGCTGATTATTAAGAAAAATGGAGCTTCCAAAGTACTAAAACTTTTCACGTTAAGAGAGAAGAAAATTGATTCTGAAGTTTATCTGTGACAAAATTAGCTTTAAAGTAAAAATAAACAAAATTTAAAACACGCTTTTAGCTATGGTTCGCAAAACTAAGTATCACTGAAGTGCAGAAAAATTTTTTTATTCTACATTATCATTTGCTAAAGAAGCTTTCGTTCTATTTTAGAACTTTTTGTCGGGGCATTTACTTTATTGCAAATCTAGAAAAGCAAATGTAGCTCAAATATCAAAACCTTCATTAATAAATGAGCAGTTATGCCTGTCTTCTTGTAGGGTCATTAGGATTTTTTAAGCGGGACACATGAAAAATGAGCAATGCCCTCGCCGGGACTCGAGCCTCGGACCTCTCAAACACGCGCCCTCTGTGCGGACCATTACACCACGATGGCATGCTAAGAAGGCGGAAGAAATATTTTATATACTCCCACTTTTAAAGTGAAACTGGGGGGTTAGGGGACCCAATCGCCACATTCTGGTGATGGATAGTCATCATACACCACCCTTTTTAATTCGGGCGCCACTGTAGAGTCATTAAGAACTTTTTGAAGAGGGAAACGTGAAAAATTATCAATGCCTTTGCCGAGACTCGAACCCCGGACCTCTCGAATACGCGCCGACGGTGGTGGTTATTACACCACGAAGGCATGCTAAGAAGGCGGGAGAAATATCTCAGATGCTACCTCTTATAAAGGCCGACTGGAGTTTAGGGCACCCAATCGCCAAACTGTGGTGGTCATTTACCACCTTTTAGTTCGGGCGCCAGTGTAGAATTATTAGGAATTTTTTGAAGCAGGAGGCATGAAAAGTGAGAAGTGCCTTGTCTTGGACACGAACCTCGAACTTCTCGAATGCACGCCAAATGAGTTGACCATTACACTACTAAATCGTTAATTTGTTTAGCGGTTTTAAGGTAAAATTGTTGTTATTTTAGCCAAGATTCTCAATTTAAATTCATTCGTAACATTCTCGCTTATATTTAGATAATTTTAGATGAGATACTAATTAATATATTGAAATATTTCATATATGCTAATGGAGGAGGAAATTTCTGCTCTTCATATGCGAAGATGCGTTTTTAGCTGTGGTTAAAAACATGATTCTGCACTTCAGTGATGCTTAGGTTTGGGAACCACTGCTAAAAGCGTATTTTAAATTTTGTTTATCTTTACTTTAAAATTAATTTTGTCACAGATAAACTTCAGAATCAATTTTCTTCTCTCTTAACGTCAAAAGTTTTAGTACTTTGGAAGCTCCATTTGTCTTAATAATCAGCTTTTTTCTTTATTAGAAGAACTGTTAGTTGTTTATTATCAGCTATTTTTTTATTTATGTAATTCTCATTTTCTCTGCTGTATAATTACTCATTCATCCATTGACTCCAAAAGTAAGTTAAATTTAGATGATGTGTAAGTTTCTGCTTGAGATCATTGCCTACTAGTTTAATCATGATATCCTATAAATTTATAACATATAACGGAAATTGTTTATGGTAAAGCCAGAAAACCCTCCCGAAGCAAAAAACAAAAAGGTATTAAAAAGGGAATTATTGTGAAGCCTGTGACTTTTTTTAATTTAATTCCCGCTGTCAGGTAGATCTTATTGATTTCCATTCAGATAAAGAATACGAATTTATTATAGTCTACCAAGGACAACTCACTAATTTTTTTATGTATTTAAAGTAAAAGTTTTTAATGGCATTCTTTCATTTTTGCTTTCTTGTACAAAGTAAAAAGGAAGTATTGTAATAGCGAAAAATTCCGGGTATCATATTTCAACGAAATTATACATTTTGACCTCTATCGAATGCAATTTAACGATGTTTTTGCATGACATCCGTACCTAAGGACAGAATAAAGGACACTTTTCTCCAAAAAAAGTTATAAAACTGATTTAAAATGGATTCTGAAGAAATTTTTTCGTGGCGTCTGTGCGTACGTACGTATGTATGTATGTATCTCGCATAACTCAAAAACGAGTAGCTTCAGAAGGTTGAAATTTTGTACATAGGACTGCTATAACATGCAGATGTGCACCTCCTATTTTGGTTGCAATCGGCCGCACTAAAAGTGTATAAATATATGTATATATATATATATGTATAAACTCAAAAATCAGAAGCCATTTTCTTAAAAGATTGTGAGAAACAAATATATATATATCCATTCTGTTACCTGGCTCAGTGAGCTCAGTTATTCTTATATGTTTGTAAATTTCGCATTTTTTGCTTTAAAAATGATCGAATTATGTTGTTCATATCTTCTGGTTACGGTTTTTAAGCTTTTAGGTAATCTGCATGTTATAATTGCAGAATTATCAACAATTTAAAAGTTGCTTAAGTGCGGCTAAGCCTAATTATTTTGGCCATAGCGGCCGTATTTGTTTACATTTGATACCTAACAGAATAGTAGATTTGTTGCCAATCTAGAGAAACTAAGCTTCGCAATAACAAAGATAACACCTTCTTTTATTACTGTGAATTAAATCATGCTTAGTCCATTTTCGAATGTATTCGAGGAAATACAAGTAAATCTTTAAGATTTACTGCGTAATTTTTTATATAAATGTTTAGACTTTTATGTATTTTTACTTTCTCACCAAGTGAGAACTGAATTAATTGAATAAGAAATACTAAATCGTCTGTGAAAAACTATTTCCTTTTTTTTCTTTTGTTTGTTTGTTTAATTTATTTTATACATCGTTTTAGATTTGTCATAGTATTTGAATAGAACATATGGCAACGATTAGATAATTCTTCAGATGATATACATAATTTTTTATGTATTCTGAGTTATAAATTGAATGAGATGTAACCCTGTTAAGTGCACGTAGCGGCAGAGTTTCGCTACAGTAAACAAATATAGTGAAGTTCAAAGAGTGCATTTATTCTATTGTGGTTTATGCGCTATCGATGAAATAAATTTAATTTAATCCAATAAGTTCTAATGAAATGCAAAATGTGCATAATTTAATATTCCATACATGGAAGTCATGTGTTGTATAGAACAGATTTTTTATGGGCAATGTGTGAGCTTTAAAGTTACCTGTTCATGACTTCAAGAAACAATTCAGATTGTCAGATTTACTTTCTCTCTTGCTTCGAAAGTTGCAAAGAACGTTAATTTACGTCGCTCTTGGCGGGCATTGTGGCTTATGATCATGTTCGTAGATGACAAATCAAATAACAAACTTCTCTTAATTTTAAAGCATATTCAGCCCTCACAGCCGCCGTTTTGCCTTTTGTTACATGTTCTGAGAAGATTAGTATTACTAACAGGAGAAGCAGGCTTGAGTAGCTATAGAACATTTTGTGTCTGTCAATACCGATCATCTGATGTAATATTTAGTGACACTGACTGTTCTACGATGGGTCCAAGTTCAAATTCCGAAGAAAAGGTGAATGTTTATGAGCGTATAGTGTCTGTGCGACAAAGGGGAAACTGAAAATACACTGCGAGCCGAAAGTCCTCTCTATAGGAGAAGAGATTTGGGAGATCCTGCGGTCGCCGTTGGATGTTCTTAATCAAAACTATGGCAACACTGCACAGTAACTGCGGCGGAATTTTACCTGTATGACCAACGGTTAATTTCTGGCATCCGGCTCACTTTTACCTGTATCTGTTTCTCTCAAAGTGATGACGAAATGATCAGAAATGCACCATAAAAGGAGAAAGCTAATGCATTGGATGGGAAATATAAAGACGAAATGCAGAGCAAGAAAGTTATGTGGAAAGAAGTTACAAGGGACTGCAAACTTTCAAAAGATTTGCCGAGAAATGTCTCTCTGTGTCAGTATATGATATTATGAAGCTTGCTTACATACACAGCGAATTTTTAAAACTACAGCGAGAGTCTTTTTCGCAGACAGATAGATGTTACATGCCATTACAATGAGAAAATAATATCATTCATGTGACATTTTTCCTCCAATGGCAGGCCTAAGCGTCCACAGATGTAGGCCACTACTAAGACCGAAAGCGGTTGCCACTTCATAAATTATTTCTCTCGCCTTCTTCGCATGTCTCATGGTGTAGTGTTCCGCATGGTCGGCGCGTATTCGGGAGGTCCGTGGTTCGAGTCCCGGTGAGGACATTGCTCATGTTTCACATCTCCTGCTTCTAAATAACCTAATGATTCTACAAGTGGCGCCCGAACTAAAATAGGGGGTGGGTGATGATTCTCCACCACCGAGATTCGGCGATTGGGTCCCCTAATCTCCAGTCGCCCTTTAAAGGGTGAAGTACATAAGGTATTTCTCCCGCCTTCTTCGATGCTTTCATGCTGTAGTGGTTATCTCGCTTGGCGAGAGGTATGTGGTTCGAGTCCGAGCGAGGGCATTGCTCATTTTTCACATCTCTCTCTTCGAAATAACATAATGACTCTACAACTTTATTATAACATTTTATAGGTGGGCCATCGTTGACTTTTATGAAGGGACGGCAGATTATATCCATGCCTTCTTCAGGATTCGAACCCGGGGCCTTCGTTACTGCAGTGAAAGTCACTGACCACTTTCCCGTCTAAACGACTCTTTCGTGTGATATTAGATACGTTAATTTTAAAATGTTGTTTAATTTTACTTTCCTGAAATATAAAATCATGTGCACGTGTTTTAGTTTTAAATAATTGTATGTTGTTGTTTAAAGAACTGTTCCATGTTTTACGATATTATTTATTTAACTGTGGCCAGTAGACCGACAGACTTTCCACCCTGCAATTTCTATAAATGACACCACAAGACACCATAAGTAAGTTTTGTTGTGGTTAGTGTTGTTTATACTCACTTGTATGACGAAGTCAGCCCAAGCCCAAGAAATTCCTCGTGGCAAGGAGAGCAAGATTACGCTTGCCGTTATCAACAGCCTTGAGCACCTAACAGGTGGCGGTGCGATTTGGCTCAGTTCCGCCCCCAATTTTGATGGAGAGCACCCCGGGGGGGCAGGTCAGAGAATCTCCCACCCTTCCACCAGATCACACGAGAGCACTTTCGGCTCGCCGCACATTTAGAGTGCCGCCGTGCTGCACTGGTAGTTTACATTTACAAACCTCCATGCCTTCTCCGGGTTTCGAACCCAAGGCCTTCAACACTGCAGTCAGCGATGCTAACCACTTTACCTCTTGGGGGATTGTAAGTTCCAGAAACGTATATTCAATTGTCTGGAAATATCTGTTATCTGGAATCGGCAAACGAGTTCTATTGAAATATGAAACGGAGTTAAAACGGATTCTTTTGTGATATGAAGTAACATAACTAAAGAGTATTTAAGAGAGAGAGTAACATAACTAGAGAGTATTGTA
>KK120283.1:0-70201 GCA_000611955.2 Stegodyphus mimosarum
GGAGATAGAAAAGATTTAAATTAAAATAAACTTGGTTAGTTTAACTAAAACCTTACAATCTCACGTATTGTTTCCTTAGAATATTTTTATGAATCCTTATTACGAGGCCATAATTCAGAAATTGCTTTCAACAATTCATTAAAACATCATTTTTTCCTGTGTACTGTCTCCACATAAATTCTGAAAGATATGATTCGAGGTGGTGCCGAACAGTGCCTTACTGTTTTTTATTACACCACTTGGCTAAACCACACATTCTTTCTTGGCATTTTGCATGTGAACGCCTGTTATTGGGTCTACGTAATCAAACTTATGGTTTAAGTGAAGAATGTAAAGTGACTGTAACAAACATTTTGCTCCATTTTGTATCCCTTCCAGCAGTTTTTTAATAGATCATTGATCCATCTTGTGAATGTTGAATAATTTTCTCTAAGTGTACCAGCATGTTTATTCGAAATTGGAATGACAAATCATTCACCATGTTCCTGGCATATTCCTTCAAATGTCTACTGTTGTGGGAGTACTCTGCCGCTGTTGTTCTCATATTGAACAAACTAACTCATTGATTTCAAGTATTTTATTTTACCTCCTATTTGGCCATTGAATCGTTGCATCAGATGTAGGGAGCACACTTCTTGCATGTAATTGCTGCAATCAATTCCAGTATTTTCACATATATTAATTCATTACACCATTTCATGGATGTCAGCTTCTCTGCCCAAGAATACATAAATCTAATAGTTGTGACGAATGATATTCTGGAACTGCTGAATCAGTTATCAACATGGCAGTTTTCTACACCTTTCTTCTTTTTGCAATTTTTAACACTGCACCTTCAAATGGCTTCAACGTGTTTCATGTTGTGGCCATTTTCGCATACTCATTTCTCAGGTAAAATACGTCTTTTTTGAAAAAATGATATGATATGGTATTGGTAAATTAAAGATTGTTGATGTCGTATTCACAAAAAAAGCAATGAATATTTTTTAAATAAATGAATATATTTAAAATACATTTTTTCGAATTTGAAAATATCAATAATGAATGATATAAGAACATCCGGTGAGAGCCAAAATGCAACACAATGCTAATATAAAGAACATGCAGCTTATGCTCATGTGGTGAGGTATTATAGGATGTAATTCTTTTTGGCCCCATAAACTAACGTAGATCCTGGCGATTTCTTGCACACAGAACATACCAGCACAGAAGAAGGGTGAAAATAACCCTTTATTATTTTCAACTGTGAACAGAAAGGCGTGTACTTCGTGCTTTACAATAACACTGACAACTTGTGGTGGAGACTAAGAATTTGTAACACAATAAATCCAAGTCTAAAAGATAGTGCTGGACTAGCACTTTAAGTTACATCTAAACTAGGTTGACTAGATAACCTAACAGGTGTGATAATTATTCAAATAGCCAAAAGGCTTATCAGTGTAACGGCAAGGTCAGAAACAAAACGTGTGCTGCCTAACGAAAACATGCTCTGAATAAACTCCAAAATTCACCCTTTTAAATATTCACTTCGCGTAACTTTAAATTTACATCCTGGCGAGGAAAGTTGAGTTCAGGAAAGATAAAAATTTGAATAATAGGCTAAATGAACTAAGGGAAACTCTACAGTATAAGAACACATAGCCTGATTTTGGGAAGATCGCTTGGTTGACTGGCAATTCCATCTTGGAGGCCAGTATAACAAAGAAGTACTCTGTTTGCAGTTATATGCTCCAATTACGTTTTGCCCGACTACCATGTTGAAACCAAGATTCATCATTAATCTAATAAAAAGGGAAATCAACGAATATAAATTTTAAGACGTGCTCAAAAGCATTTAATTTGTTTTTTGATTTTTTGTGGAGAAATGTGTGTTAAATATAGTTTAATTTTATGTGAAAAGAACGTAAGGATAAAAAGCATATAAAAATATATTTTAAAATTATTATTCAATTATGTTTATTTACATTTTATTTCAAAATTTACTTTCTTATTTGAGTTTCTGTTTTTTCAAATTATACAGTCGTTACAAAGACTGGTTGGTTGGCATCATCAGTCTTGTTTCTGTTATCTTTAGCTAAAAATGAAGGGAATGCAAAAATTTAAAGCATTTTTCTTAGATGCTTTTGTGATGTAACGGATAGCACATCAGTCTGGCGAGCTGGTCAAGAACATGATCTAATTATCTACAATACTTTGTGCAGCACATCTCTATAATTAGCGATGAAATTAAAAATGGTAGATAATAATTTATCATTAAGCTAAATTTGTTGTCTGGAATCAACAGGGTTCATTTCCAGTGTCTTTATGTGGAGAAAGGGAACCCACAAAGTTAATGCATTCCTTCTATGTATGGCAATGCATTAAGCTGGACAACTTTTGACACTTTAAGCTGAAAGCGAGATCTTATTAACTAAAAATTTATTATTAACTAACACTATCATATTAACTAAAAATTTAATTAATGTTGGTACTCCTTTTAATGCAATGGGTGAGCCTGCCAGTAGTTGCAAAGCTGTTCCATCTTTAGATGTATGCTGGTAAGAAGCACCATAGTGCTTTAAATTCCCATTTTGTTATTAACACTAGGGTAAGAAATCTGTAGGTTGGGTAACTGGAAATAAATGTAATAAGATGTCACTCGTGGGTATATGCAGTTAATTTCAATTTTATGTTTTGTCTTTTTTGGAGGTCCAGGAGGACCTTAAGGGCAGGTTTCAAGGACTACTTGTGGTCTGTTGATTGCATAGTCATTCTATGTTGTTTAGAAGAAATGATTTTTTTTCCATGGTGGAGAGAAACTGAAATTTTTAATTATACATTTTATTCATTAATTGCTTAGTAAATTATTAAACAATTTTCTTGCATTAATTTGCTATTATCTCAGTCAAATAATTAGTTAATATCTGTGGTCAATAAAAATTCTTTAGGGTAGAAATCATGAAAACTAAATGTGCAAAAATTTGCAATAACTTTCAGTCCCCCTCCCCAATTGTTATTTCTTGAAGTACATTATAATTGCAACAGTAATGTATATTACATTGAAAAAAAAATTAAGAAGGTGGCTTTCTAACAGATTTTTGTCCCATGCTTCCAGTTTCGTGAAGTTTGCATGTAATAAAAATAAATTTGCATGAGAAATATATGCACTTAATTTTTATTGAAGGAGAATTATAGAATAGTATAGAGTAAAAATAATATAGAATAAAAATAGATATGTAATATATAGTATAGAATAAAAATACCCAATTATTGAGACATGTTTTATAATAACAACAGTTATAATCATATGTAAGGTTTTTCTGTGAAATAACAATATTGGCTCTTTGAATGCAACAGGAGTCATGTGGAGGGTGAAAAAAGACAGTCCATGTATTAGAAAACTTCCCTCTTCTCCAAGAATTAAAAAAAAAAAAAAGGTTTCCAATGTAATTAAAAATTTAAAGCAATGCTGATTGCATTTCTTAACATCGAGGGTAACATTTTGTGGAAGAGTGGCTTTCAGGAGCCAAGATAGTCAGCTAGCTTATTACAAAAAAAAAAAAAAAAAAAAAAAAAAAAATTCCAGAACTTTTGGCAAAATAGTTTCATTCTGCATTCAAGGCAATGTGTCTTAATACATTAGTCATGGTGAAGCAATTTATGGTTGAAAAAAGGATTGCAGTATTGGAACATTATCCGTATTCCTCTGACTTAGCACCCTGGAACTTATTCCTTTTAAAAAAAAAAATGAAACCTGTTCTAAAGGAAATTGGTTTTGAGTCATCAGAGGCTGTTAAGAAGGAAACATCACAGCTATTGAAACAGTTTTCAGAAAGTGAACTGCAGCATGCCTTCAATCTGTGGTTTGAGTGCTAATGAGAAATACACAGAAGTACACAAACAATAGATTTATCACAAGCTTAAATAAATATTCTTTTTTCTGTCAGTCCTGTTTAGGTGTATTATCTCTTTTAAAATGTATCCTTACTTTTAGATTTTATAATGTATGCTTACCATAGTTAGCCGTTATTAGTAGCTCTGCCATTTGTTACAGCTAATTATTTATCTTATATGTGTAATATATAGTATAGAATAGATATGTAAAATAGATATGTAATATATAGTATAGAATAAAAATACCCAATTATTGAGACATGTTTTATAATAACAACAATTATAATCATATGTAAGGTTTTTCTGTGAAATAACAATATTGGCTCTTTGAATGCAACAGGAGTCATGTGGAGGGTGAAAAAAGACAGTCCATGTATTAGAAAACTTCCCTCTTCTCCAAGAATTAAAAAAAAAAAAAACTGCAATTTGCATTGTCTTTGAATAAATCTCAGATTTAGCTTTCTGTATGCAAAGTTTTTTGACAAGTGGAATCCTTTTTAATGTCTACATTTTTGTGGAACTTGTGATGTAATAAAATGCCATTTATTTATTAGAATATTTATTTGCTTCGAATAATATTTTAAAATTAATTTGAAAGTTCTTAAAATAACACAAAAAAAGTATTTAAATATGATTTACATTTTAATGCGATGAGTGGTACTGCTTTTTGTTATTGCATATATATTTAATATTTGGTTTTATGGATGAAAGTTAAGTCCTCTTATCAGGTTTGGTTCCCATTCTGTTGTATTTATTTTTGATCAACACATAAGTTGAGAACATTGATTCATGCAAATTGTCTGTTGCAAATGGTAAAAATGCTAATACGGGCTTTTGTGACAAATTAGGATATTCATTTTTTAAACTGCACCTGAGTTTAACTAACGGCATTACTTTTAAATTTTTCTTCCAACGATGATTCGGATGTCATTTCAATAAAAGTTTTGCATTTTTCTGCTGACATACTCAAAGGTTTAGCATTGACAATAAATGGGTGTTTAATCCTCAGTGAATTCTGATATTTAATTTGTTGTTCCTTTGGAAAATAACGATTAAAAACTTCATTCAAATATTTCAAATGTTGAATAATTTCTTCAGTAAGGGTTCTTGAAGGGTTAAATTAAGTTCATTGATTTTTGTAAGGTTGTTGCTTAAACAGACAACTGTAAACAGCCAGTTTCTATCTAATAGTTGGCTTTTGAATTTGAAATTATGTTCCAAAAGAAAAGCACACACCTTATCCGTTAGCTGAAAAGAACGGGTTAGTATTTTACCACTAGATAACCATCGGACTTTAGTATGTAAAAGAAGAGATGTATGTTCACTTTGCATATCCTCACATAGTATTTTGAATAAAAGATTATTTAGTAGTCAAGATTTTCTGAATCATTTTTACAACCTCATCAAGAACAATTTTATAACTGGGAGACAGTTTTTTGCAGAAGTGCCTGTCTATGGATTATGCAGTGGCTACTAGAACAGTTTTTGGCAATATTTTTAATGAACTGTATAGATCGATTAATGATGCCACTCATTGCCTTTTCTCCATTGGTATAGGTATCAATACAATTGTCCCATGGTATTTTATTTTCTTCAAGAAAAGAACAGAGGAGATGAAATATTTCCATTTCAGTAGTATATGTTGATAGAGATTTACAGAACAGAAAATCCTCCAATAATGTGTTTACATGCTAATAGCTAAGAATGACAATTAATATTGCAAGTACAGCTGTATTGGTAGACTCAACCATTTTTAATGAAACCTTGCATTGTTTCAGATGAATAGTAAGTTCATTTTTTATATTCTTTGCTAAATCTCTGATGTACTGAGTTACTGTATTATTCGAAAGTGGGAGCTTGGCAATTTCTTTTGCTGATCTGCCATCTAACATACATTTTATCATCTCTGTAGCAGAAGGTTTAATAAGATTTTTCGCAAATGAGTACGCTTCACGATGTTGAGCTATCTGCTAGCTGAATAAGTATGAAGCCTTAGCTGCTTTTCCATTTTTGTGGTTTGGATCATAAAACATTTTAATTTTAAGAGTTTGTTCTTTTTTGAATAAAGAATTGAAAATCTATGTCTTTAACATCACCATGAACCGATTCCAAATGACTACACATTTTAGTTTGAGCCATAGCACTGTTTGGAAGAACTTTGCTGCATATAACGCTCTGAGAATTACCATTATTGTTCATGAATCCTAAAGACATATAACTTTCATCGTACGTCCTAAGCTTTTTAGTAGCTGCTCTGGCTTGATTACCTTTAGAAGCAATAACTGGTGTAACTTCTTCCAAGGTAATTATATTTTTAGAATTGTCATCACCTTCACCATCTTTAGCAAAACAGTTAAGTTCAAACTCTTTAGTGTTCTACTGCAGAACTTCTTAACTCTCTCTTTTTTAAGCCACCTTTCCATCCTACAACAAAATTTTGAAAAGAATGTGACAGCTACATTTCAATAATAAATAACAATAAATGGTTAACAGCAAAATGTGAAACACAAACACATTATTCATGCAATAATTTCTGAGTTTTAAAACTTCAACAACAGAAGCAATTCAATATATAAATACTTAAAGTAAGAAGGTATGACATACAATGACAATTAATTTCAAAAGTTTATTTGTGGGCTCTGTGTAGTATTCATTTAAATTTATTGGGTAAATAATACACTGACTTTTTTTAAATGTTTATTAGCATGAATTTTGTTAAAAAAATTAAATATATAATTTATATAAAACCTTTAAATTTCTTATACAAATTTATATATTTAATTGTAGTTCATTGTTATTTATTATTAATTATGTAAATGCTATTTTTAATTCTTTTCATACAAGCGTAATAAATATTAAAAGCACATAAGAACAATGCATTTTAAGTAAACAATCACATTTATTCATAATTAGGTAGTTTCTTACTTACATAATGATTTTAAGCATCTTCAAAAATAGCAAGTTCTATTCTTCTCTAGTCATAATTTTTTTAGACAGTTATTTGAAATGCTCATTAGTAAAACCAAGAACAGAGTTTGTAACCAAGAGCCAAATTCATTGCACTTAAATTACAAATACCAATATATATATAAAAAGCCTTTTAAAGAATAACACATAAAGTGTGATTGATTTTAATCTTTTGGTTTCATAAAATATTCATTACTTTTATTATATATAATAACATGAAATAAAATGCTTATCTTGGGTATAAAATCAAAAGCTATTACCAAAACCCGAGAAATTTTTTAATTCATTGAATCAAATTTAAATACCAAAAAATGTGCATATCATTGTATGGGAAAAGAATGTAAGAAAATAGGCAGTGCTGTATGCACCATTGAAATAGAAGTAAAGATATCCAAATAATTTTTCTCTCCTGCCATCACCCACAAAATTATGAATGCTATCCAAAGTCACCAACAAGTTCACAACTTAAATGTAGGGATGTGGGTAACCAGAAAGTACCAAGCAAATTTGTGTGTTCTCTTTGAAGAAGAAGGACCTGTGGCTGGCTGCAATTGGAACTGATAGAGTTTTATATAAAATATTTGCTAAGTTAATGTCACTTTTTTTTTCTCTTAATTTTAAACTTTATATTGGTATGTTCCTCTTCCAGTCTGATTTAATTTATCTTTAAATCTGTAATTGGGTATATTTCTAAGTTTATCCAGTTTGTTATATGCATATTGGTTATTACTTTTATTTTGTTTAAAAAGCAATTTGGTAAATAAAAATTTTCATTCCAAATTTTAAGATCAAATGAAATTAGTCTTAATATCATTTAATGAAATTAAAATTTAGAATGCTGAATAAAATATTAATTAGGTAATATATTTTACCTCAGAATCATATTATAACTAACTCCGAATGATGCGTTGAGTCAAATTTGTCATTGTGTTGTCCTTTTCAAGTTATTTTGCCACAGTTTTAAAAACTTTTCAGTCTTTCATATTTCAAGGTTGGTAGATATCAGTTTTATTGAATTTATTAGTACCTATTTGGGCATTTGTAGGTTAAATAAAGAGGCCTTTCTAATCTTCATGTGTGCTGAAATAAAGAGAATTAAAGGAATAAAAAATGGTATTAGTGAGCAATTCAAAAAGATAATTTTGCCTTCTTGAGGGATTGAGTAATCCCTTTCATAACTCTCCAGTATAACATAATAACTCTAGTATTTGGAATGCCATTCATTAAAATTATATTTGAATCTGTAATTTTTTTTTGTAAATAATTAAGTCGTCAGTGTTTGAAATTCACTAATTTCATCTATTTTCTGCCCTAGCTACTCCGAGTTGGCTAACAAGTGGGGCCTTCAAAAAGTGGATGCCACTGAATTGATGGCTTATATATGTGAAGTTTCTAAGCAGAACTTGCACCAGATAATTATTACAGAGAGAGATATTGGTAAACTTTTATATATTTTTTTTACATTTACAGCAGTAGTTTTTGGTTATCTGGTACCTGCCAGTATACTGTGAACAATCTGTTGACATCCTTTAGCAATAAAATTTTTTGATTTCTGGCAGGTACTATCCAGGAGTCACATTTGAAATTGCATCAAATAAATTGTTATTCTTTGCAACTTATTTCTGCCTGTGTATGAATTCAGATGTGTAAGCAAATGCATGATAATGTACTGTTTATTGCTATTGCACACACTTTCGGTTATTTGCATGTGGATCCCAGTCTTGGGATTGAAGCTGACTCTGAAATAATAGAAAGAAGCCATTCATGTCCTTTCTTAGCCCCCTTCTCAAAAAAGAGAATATTTGCAAGAAAAGAAAAGGAAAAGAAATGAAATCCCATTTTGGAAGAAGAATCCAGAACACATTCTAAAGTTGCCAAATGCTGATAAGAATCAGAATCATGGGTGGTATTTTTTAGAATGTAATGGATGGGTATTAGAAAGATCTATAAGTACCCTTATAGCACTTATATATCTTATTTAGTATTCTGACTTCTATTTTATATGTAAACACCCTATCTTAAATTCTTTGAAAATTATATCTAGTCTTTTTGTTCCCCGTCCTTCTTTCCTTCCGTTTTTTTTAGTGCAAAAGGGCTATTAATCTCAAAATATGATTTAGCGTTGTTGCACTTGGAGTCTGTTGCCATTCAGCAAAATATAAGATATAATATAAATTTTTTTTTGATTTCTGGCAGGTACTATCCAGGAGTCACATATGAAATTGCATCAAATAAATTGTTATTCTTAGCAGCTTGTTTCTGCCTGTGTATGAATTCAGCTATTTAAAAGGGGCAGATGCAGTTTTTTCCCCTTAATTTCACACTGATTGATTTAAATAAAAATGAATTTCATTTCTGATGTCTAATTAAAAGCAGTAAATATTTTGATAATGTTATGTTATATATTTTTTTCACCTTTCAAATGTATTGAAGATATATAATGTTCTTATGTTGGTCTAAATATCAATTTCTTTAGTGTTCTATAAAATTGTTTGCTATTCCACCTGGCCCATCTTTATTGATCATTTCTTGTAATAAACCATATTAAACTTTAAAAGAGCCTTTTTGGGTAACTCTTAAAATCGGAACCCTTTCAGTTGAAAATGTCATTAATTATGTATTGAATATTGCAATTTGCATATAGAAGTTTAAACAAACATTTATTTTGTTTGTTTAATATATCTGTGTTTTCATTTATTATAACTAAACTCCCAAAATTTATCTTAGTGTTCTTTAAAATTTTTAGAGCTAAAAAATATTCCATGATGAGAAAGGTTTTGGAAACAGTAATCTGGAGAGCTATTGAGGAAATGACTTTATACACTTATTAACTGTATTATAATAATTATAAGCATCTATTGTTCTTAATATCTATAATTTTGCAAGTTATTTTGTCATTGGAAATTAAAATAATAAGACCTAGAAGTGTATACAGGTGGAACCGTGTATCACAAAATCATGAAGTAGAATCAAAGTGTTGTAAATCTGAAATTTTTTCTAATGTTGATGAGACCTATCCATTAAATAACCCAAGGAAAATGAAGGTATTGTTTGACTGAACTTACTAGCATGTTCATTTAATTTCAGTCTTTTTGAATGTACCTTGCTAAGTTGCAACATAGGTGCTTCTTGACCAGAAGCTCTGGAGCTCAGATTTGCCTTTCTAGAAAAATGTATTCACACTCTAAAACAGAATTTTTTCAAAATAGAAACAATGGCAATGCAATATGAAAATTGTGACAACAGAATATCCATTTGTAAAGCAACATGGTTCAAGTGTTGCAGAACTCCATTTGTCAGTAGAATTTGGTTCATTTACAGATGATTGAAATAATTAACATCTGCTGAATGGAGAAAAGAACAGCTGGCTATGGTGACGGTCATCGATCAATAAACTAAAACAGTAGTCTGTGAGAAGTTTGTACTCTTAGCATTTTAAACAAAGCTTCCAGTAAAATTGAAGGATCTAACAAAATAGTAGAAATTGACAAAAGACTAAGTCAAAAAAAAAATGGTTGAATACTCATTGTTTATTAAAGAAAAGGGCATCATTTCCTTTATAACTCCACAGGAATGACTGATGGGATCTCTGCCAACTTTCGTGTTTCGATGGTAGCCAACTTTTTTAGTCCATGGGCTAATACATAAACACATGAAATGCTGTGTAAATGGTAGAGGAATCAAGCATTAACATTATCCATCATCATTTGTCGGTATGTGTGATTTCATGATAAATGTGGAGATGTTATTAATGAATCCAGATGTGGTCACTCTTCACAGTTTTGAATGGATGTAAAATTGAAAAGATTTCACAGTTATTGCTGGAAAATTGTCACCTGTTTCTTCGAATGATGACGTAAAAGGTTAACTTCAGTAAAGATTTGCTCACAAAACTGTTATGTAAGATATTGAAAAATTTGTTAGCATATTGTCTGTCACACATTAATAGCAGAACAGAGGTCTAAAAAAGGCTGAACTGAATAACTGGTATTTGTTGCACAACAATGTGGCCTCATACAGTTATGTTCCATAGAACAGTTTTTAGCAAAGAAAAATGTATTAGTTCTCATCCACCCCTCTTATTCAGTAGATTTGGCACCTGCTAATAACTTTTTCTTTCCCAAAGTGAAATCTTACATTTAAGCAATGAAAATGAAAACCCAAGACATTCAGAAAATTATAACTAAATACTTAAGCAGGATTTCAGAAGATGAATTTTTTAAAAGAAATCAAGCAGACTTGCAAGGATAGAATATTGAGAGCTAAGATTTTTTTAAAGGGCAAATTATGTTTGCTACGCTTTCCATACATTCTTTTATAAATTCACCATCAATAAAGGGTTTTGATGTTTTCGCTATTAAATTTGCTACGGCATAACTTGCTTTTACAATGTTTATTATTTTGAGTAGCTGTCTTTTTAAAAAAAATTTGTTCAGACGATAGCCCTTTTTTCAGTTCTGCAAATGCCAAGATATACATCATATTTTGTGGCATGCTTTTGGCTATAATGTCATTTCAAATTGCAGTCTTCAGAAACTGGCACAAAATCCCTACAAATTAAGCAAAGAGCTTTACTATTATTCTCCTCAATAAAAAATTATTTCTCCGTCCAGTTTTCATTAAAAACTCTTTTTTCATCTTCATTTTTTCTTTTTTTATGGGCTGCTTGTTTTTCTAATGACATGGAGGCCATCTACAAAAAAAAGTTATATATTTTAATTTTATAAGGAAATATCCATAATGAATATGAATTATTGATACCTTTTTAAGAATTTGATACAAGAATTAGGAATGTAAAATACAATGCAATATACTACATACAAATATTGTAATTTGTTGAAAATTTGCATACATATTTAAAATTTTTAAAAGTTTAATGACGGCAAAATGAAAATATAAAATTGACTGGATGCACACATAATTCAAAACGTAAATTCTCATGTGTGGTAAAATATACCACATGGAACGGTTTTAGGATGTATTTAAATATTTTACAAGTTGTGAACTATTGTGAATTGCAAAAGTATAAATTGAATTACATGCTAACTAATTTGTATAGCTAATAATATTACTTGTAGTTACTTATTATTATTACTTATAAACGTGAAATTCTGGTCCCACAAATGATAAAGACAGTTCCCGCCAAGAATGAAAGAAGCAGTAGTACTCCTTTACAGTGATATAAACCTGTAGCGCCATCTAGGTGTGAAACGAGTCATGAAATATGAATATTATAATATTCTTATCCTACACGGAGAAAAAGCGACATCCGTATTGAAAATAAGAGAAATAAACTTTCGCATGCTATTTTCATCTGACCCATATTACGAGGCGGATTTCGCATCCCTTGAAAATCGTGGGAGCCATATGTGGAGGGTTTAAATACTCCATGACATACTAAGATGTTTTTATTTAAAAATAAATGTCAACGAATCGATTATATATGAATCAAATTCAAACTTTTTTTAATAAAAATGTGTAAATTTAAATACTTTCATAATTTGCGTTTGGGCCAGTTGCGGTCCATGGGCTGCAATCCATGTTGTAATACAAACATTTTTTCGAAAAGTTTATAAATTTATAAAAATTATTTTAAAATAAAAATTTAAAAAATAAATCATAGAAAATATGCGAATTGTATTTGGATTAAGCCCAAATTTTGAATGAGGAGCTAATTTTTTAAAAACTACTCATGTGATTTTTACAAAATGTGGCAGTTTGGCAAAATTTGAGTCGTAGGATCAAAGTATGGAAAAAAAAAATGGGCATGTCATTTCAGAAAAAGTCTGATTTTGTGTCAAAATATTAGAACAATGCTATATATAAATCTAATACATATCCTGAGTCGCAATTTTGAGACATGAAAAACACAATTTGAATTTTGTCAATCAGCCGAGCAGAACAGGAGATACAAAACTGTCCCCTCTTTTTTTGTGCAGTGTACCTGTGTGTAAAAAATGTACTGGATAAAAATATACTTTTATATATAAAACATAGAACTTTAGTAACATAATTTTTTTTTTTTTAAAGTCTGTGTAGGTTTATTTTAATGCAAAACTTTTAGTTTTTGTGTTTATAGAAAATCTTGCTGTTAAAATTTTAAAATTGACTATAATTTGAATCTGATAAATTGTATCATAATAAAATTGTAATATATCCACTAATTGGAAATCTTTAGATAATTGCTGTGGAATACAATTCCATACATGAAACAGAAGATTACGCTCTGAATGAAATCAAATTTTATATATGTTATCACCACCTGCATAAAATAAAAAATAAACACCACACATTGTATAACTTTTGATGTACAGTTTTAGTATTTATTTATGCCATGTTATTAAGTTTTTTCTTTTTATTTCATTGAATTTTTTTCCATTACCATTCAGATTATGGCATATTAGTTTTGGACAAAGAAAAAATTCCTCGTGGTCCATATTTCATACAAGAACCACAGCCTGTGATTTTTGATCCCCGAGGACGTAAGCAAGTTAATGATGTGTCTTTAAAATGTATTGCTGGTGGATATCCAACTCCTATTTATAAATGGTACAGGGTGAGTGTAGATTTCTTACAGTGTATATATATTTTTATATTTTTATTAATCCTGTTGCAGGATTAATTAAAAGTCATAGCTTTGGAAATGTTAAATAACTTTTTTTTCTATTATTAAGGGTGTAGTTATTTTATTTATTCAAATAACTATAAATATTATCTTCAGAGGGGGAAGAATCCTAAATTTTTTCAAATCTGAATCCCAAAAGGATTTCAAATTTTTCAGATCCTTAATGTAAGAAGAATGATAAAAAGACTTTTATTATTTAATATTGAAAGTTTTAATTAAAGCAAAATTTGAAATCTGCATTTATACAAAACCAAATTTTATAGTGCTTTAAAAAGTACACCTATTTTTATTAAGAAGCTTCAAATTAACTTAATAAATGAAGTACATAATGAATTAAAACTCTTGAATATTGAAATATATTTTTTCATATTTTTTTAACAAAAAATATTTTATTAATAGTTCAGATCTTTGCATTTTCTTAGGATCTTTTTAAATGGAATCAACCAACCTCTAACTGTTTCAGGTATTAATATAAATAAACAATTAAATATGTGATACTCGTTGTCTTCATGAGGAAGATACTCATAATCCAGGTCCACTGAAATTGCAGCTGTCATGTTCTTTTTTAACGAACTGGGTATCGATAAATGCCATTCTTCTAAAGTTTTGAGTTAAATTGTGTAACAATTTTTAGGCTAGTATTTAAAAGATTTGAATAATGAAAAAAGTACAGAGATTTGAGTTTTTAAATCTTGAATATGTCGAGAATTTCTTGAGATTGAGTATTTAAATCTCCATCTCTAATTCACTAACTTCCCCCAAAAGGTAAGAGGGCTTTCCCTTTTTAAGAATTCAGTTGCATACTATATTTACTTGCCTGTTTCCTCTTTTCTTTGCTGACTTTATGATACAGAAATCGAGAGAGGAAAACTGTGCAAATAATTTCATTTCCAAAGGATATGGCTAAAATAAGAACGTAACAAATTAAAAGTATTTATGGATCAACTACTCATAACTATCACAATATTATTCATTTAAAGAAATCTGCTTTCCTACAAGAATGCATTTCTACATCCCTGTGTATGGAATTTCGCATACTCTTATTGTTACCTACTGCTATTCCATAGGCCTTACATCGTTCAGTGTTGTTGGAACTGCTTTTTGTTATCCAGGTTTCATGACTGAGCAAGATCAGGTTGCTTAGCAATGAAGTTTGGCTTATGCCAGTTATTATGCCTTGCAGATGAATGCTTCATTACTTTCAACATATTGCCATTATTAATGAGTAGAAAAGCAAAGTTTTGGTGGGACCCTTCATAGGTGGAGATTGTGCGTAAAATTAAAACTGCCACTATGGGGACGAATCAATTTTGAAAACTGGCTTTCTGAATAGCTTGAGGAAGGGAAAAATCGCATAACATTTGTAAAAATTTCAGTACCTTAGATCATAAATTTTGAATGGCGTTCAGACTTTCAGTTATATCAACTTTTATCTGTAACTGAAGAATACTCTTGGCATATGGCTGTAATTAATAAATAAATAAATAAATGCATAAGTGCCATCAAAGCCGGCTAAAGTTCTGACCTGTTTGAGCTGTGATAAGATTTAATCTTGACTGGCAGAAATGCTATTAAAGAATACAAAATGCTATGTACGCCTATATACAAATACAGTTATTGATTAGTAACCATATTGTAGTGAATTGTTTGTGGTCTTCTGAACACATTCTACCTTAGGATCATAGTTTGCAAGTTTAAAAATGTGGTCATGTGCTAAAGATGTAATATTCCTGAAAAAGTTATATCAGCTTGAAAGAATGAATAAAATCTTGTACATGTTCAATCCTCAATTTGTTTCTGGTTTCTGATAAACCATGGCTTATTTGTAATGTCTATTAAAACCTTATTCTGAAAAACCATGAGTTTTTTCCTGTCAGTTTATAAAGCTTTAGCCCATACAGACATGGCATAGAAAAGTACAGATGTTATTAGGGTGAGCTATGAAGTTCTTTTGGCATGAAGGTCTAATTTCGATTTTCTCCTGATGAAACTATATATAGCCATAAAGGTAAACTAGCTTTGTTTAGCACACTCACTTTTTCCTTAAAATTCAGTTGGTGATCTGATGATTCCTTAAAATTCAGTTGGTGATATATGATGCCTAAATATTTATTTGAATTGACTATTGGGAATAATTGATTATCCATTCATATATTTAGGGTAATTGGATGATTTTTCCTATAGGATCTAAATAAAATGACATTTAGTTTGAGTTTCCACATTTTGTACTAGTGTGCTACAATGTTAAGTTGTAGGTTGTCAATGGCATGTAGCAATCTAATTGATTTTATCATCCGGACTGAGTCATCAGCATTCTTGCTAACTTAGTGGTTCTGGCATATCTTTTATATATGTGTTAAACAAAGTCAATGCTGAAACCAAACCTTGTGGTATGCACAGATTAATTTTTTCATGAAAATATATTTCCTACTCCCACCTGGAAAGTTCTACATTTCAGGTAAGACTTAATTTGAGCATACTGAGAGGCTGTTTGATTATTGCAAGTTTACAAATCAGTTTTAAGCCAGATTTTATCAAATGCCTTTTTCCTATTAAGGAAACAGCCAGGCACACATTGGTTTTTTTGTAAAACCTCCTTCAGTGATATTTTCCACAACATTTAGGATTTGTATAGTTGTATTTAGGCCCTGTCTAAAGTTAAATTGATTGTTTTTGGTTATGTTATTTTTGATGAGGTAATCATTCAACCTTTGATGAATTATCTTGTCTGAGATCTTCCCTAAACAGAAAAGCAGACTTATAGTTCTATAACTTCTGTGGCAAGATTTGTATATCACGAGATTTTAAAAAGGTGATAATGACAGCATGCTTACTCTGGAAAGCCTGAGATATGCATTAATTATGTTGGTAACAATGGTGACAGATTTCTTGGGAGCTTCCTTAATGGCTTTATGATTTTGTCAGAGTTTGGGAGATTTTGTCATGTGCTCATGCTTTCCTTATGTTTAAATTTTTAATGATGTTATTTACTTCCTTGGTCATTGTATGCTGTAAAATTTCAGTAGAATTTTGATGCATCCAGGAGATTAGTTCATTGTTTATTTCATTTTCATGAGTTTTTATTATTTGACTTCTAAAGATTTGGTAAAAACCTCCACGATTTTTCTTGCTTTGATTGAGTGATGATGCTATCCTGTATAAAAGCACTGATATGGCTAGGATTCTCTCATATTGTAAGGATCTTGCAATTTTCCATACTATTTTATGTTGAAATGCCATATTATCTAAAAGTGATCCTCAGTTTTAAGTTCTGTAGTCTGGAATTAGATCACTTACTTCTCTGACTAAGCTACTGTGTGTGCTTTTGATATTAGAACTCCTGGTGATATTCCAATATTTTCTTACCTGATTTTTGTGGTGGATTTTTTCAAAAATGTTAGCTGGTCGAAAGCTTCTGCTAAAAAGTTAAGGGGAAAGTGCATGAGTAAATATGGTACTTTCTTAGCTATTCTTAAATTTTTAAAATAACCCAGTAAGGAGGGGGGATGAGCTTAGGTTTACATGTCTAAAATGCTCGCTGTTATTTATTGGTTATTTCTGGAAAACCTGCTGTTTCTTATTAATTAAAAAATACATTTTTTAAGATAAAAAAAAAAAAAGATACTGTTGCATGCTGTTGGTTTGTGGAGATGTCTGCAATAATAGCACATGATGAGCAAGAAGATATTAACAATTTATTTAAAAAATTAACAGCATTAATTAACAGCATAAACAGCTAAACACAGATAAAGATGTAATTTTCCTGAAAAAAAAAACACAGATTTTAATGTAGGCATTAGAATAAACAGCTAAACACAGAATCAAGGCAAATATTCTTCGTAACACACTAGATTACCAGTGTCACTCGCAGAGCAAACTAAAGCTCAATTCCGAGTTTGCAGTTCATTCATTTACTTCTTTGAACTCAACTCAGTGCATGGCTCAATGCAGCCATTGATGTAGGGTTGCCTAGTCTACTGGAAACTTCACGAAAAATTGTTCATAGAGCTTCCAAAAAAATTCTTTAAAATTGCCAATTGGTGAAACATTACCAAATGTCTCAAAATTTAGTGACAAAAATCATTGTTAAGGTCATCAAGAGAGTTCTGCATGTAACAATGGTGTCTAATTCATAAGCAATAGGCTGATAAATTTAGTGTTATCAGTCATATTTTGTAAATGTTAAAATAAATGTTATAGGATTTTTGAGATAATGGAAATAAAATAATCAGATTTTGATATTCGGACGTAGGGAAGGAAAGTGAAATAAAATAATCAGATTTTGACATTTGGATGTAGGGAAGGAAAATATATAGTATTTGTGCAATATATTGTTTGTTATATTTTCCATGTGTCTACTTTTTACAGGAAGAGTTTAAAAATGATGAGCTTGTCAGTCATCTTGTTGACCCCCTAACTGATTCCCGATATACACAGACTGATGGGACTTTAATCATAAGTGATCCTCAGCAGAATATGGATCGTGGCAATTATCACTGTTCTGCTGAAAACAAATATGGAGTTATTATTAGTAAGACCGTTCAACTAAGTTTTGGGTGTAAGTATCTTCTGACCTTTTTTTCCCCCCCTTTTTTCTTTTTACTTCCTTGTATGAAAAGTAAAGGAAGTATTGTAATCACGAAAAATTCCTGGTACCATATTTCAATGAAAATATCCGTTTTGACCACTGTCGAATGCAATTAATGAAGTTTTTGCATGACATTTGTATCTAATGACAGAATAAAGGACTCTTTTCCCCCAAACAAATATAAAACTGATTTAAAATGGATTCGGAAGATGGCATCTGTACATATGTATGTATGTATATGTATTATGTATCTCGCATAACTCAAAAACGAGTAGCCTCAGAACATTGAAATTTTCTATGTAGGACTGCTATAACATGTACTTGTGCACTTCCCTTTTTAGTTGCAATTGGCCACACCAAAAGTGTATATATATACCCATTCTGTTACTTGTCTCCATGGGCTCAGTTTTTTTTAAACTCTTATATGTTGGTAAATTGGGCATTTTTTGCTATAAAAATGATTGAATTATGTTGTTCTTATCTTCCAGTTAAGGTTTTTATGCTTTTAGTTAATCTGCATGTTGTGGAATTATCAACAATTTAAAAGTTGTTTAAATGCGGCTAAGCCTACTTTTTTCTTTTTTTTTTTTCAACCATAGCAGCTGTATCTGTTTACATTTGAAACGTAGCAGAATAGTGAATTAAGTCTTTCTGCAGTGTCTTTTTGCTGAATGGGACCCAAAGGAAAGTTTTAGTTTTGTGCACCAAAAAATCTGCCTTCTGCCTGCTAGCCGAATTGCTTGTTTTTGTGTAAAAACTGCAATTTTCATTGCAAAAAAATTTTTTTTAATTGTTTTAACTGTATTTGATGTTTTATGTTTTTCTATATCTTTCAATTTGTAATGAAAATATTTTGAGTTTTTATATATTTTTGCCTTGCGGTGAAGTGAGAACTGAATTCATGAGAAATATAACTCTAATAAAATTCGAAGAAATAAGTTTAAATTAAATGCCGGGAAAAGTGCATATAATTTAATATTCCATGCAAGGAAGTCATGTGGTGTACACATCAGCTTTTTTTTGTTGGTTTCTTTTGAACTTGTAGAATTTATCATCAGTTTTACGTTACATGTTGAAATATCATTGTATTTTGTAAGGAAAGTGGATTAATGCAAAAAGAAAATCAGAGTTTACTGTTTAATTATATTCTGAAGATAGCATGGTTATCTTAATGTAAAAATGGCTAGACTTTACATATGAGAGTAACAATATGTTATCTGGAGTCTAGATAAAAATAATGAAGACAAAAGTTTGCAGAAACAAAGAAATATTGTCTCTCCTGGAGTAATGGTTGAAAAAGGCCATCTGATGTACTTCAGACTTTTTTTTATGCTTTCAGCATCATGGTGAGCTTTAGCAAAACTATTGAATTATTAAGGGAAGCAGGTCCTAAATTTTGACACTTTTTGAAAAATCATAAGAGTAACAATCTGTTATATCAAAATGTGATTGGTATTAAAGTCTTATTACAGATGTGGATTTTTTGGAGGAAAGATGGTTTGTAAGATATATTTTAATTCAGATTTTCACTGATACTTGTACTGTTAATATTGTTAAAATATGCAGATTCAGATCTTTTAAAAGAAAATGTGTAAGTGCTTCCATAAATTACATTACAAAGTCCGAGATCTAGAATCTTTGGGACTTTGGATATCCCAGATTTTAGATCATCAATTAAAATCTAGTAAGATGACATGTAGACATAGCAATATTGGGTCTTCAATTATTGTTTAAGTTGGGGGAATGTTTTGGTGGTCACTGCTGTGGGAGTGACAGTCGGGTTACTCCGAGGTGAGTGGCTGCAGGTAGCGTATCTGACTCCTTATAATGATTAGGTAATGTTGAGAGGTTATGTAATTCTTACTGCATTTGAAACTCAAAACATATTTAATACAATTATAAGAAGCTCTTTACACACATATATATAATTCATAGATAGCATAGATAGGTATTTAAATGAGTTATAGTTCTCGTAGTGTGAGAAGTCTGCTAACGAAGGTCTCTCTAGATGAGAGATCAAGAACATTGCAGGTCTCTCAAGGCGAGAGTTCTTGAGCATTCTTCTGATGTTATTCCACTGTTATGTGCGAAAATCTTCAGAGGGAATTAGCCACGCCTCCTTCATTTTACATCCTCTGATTTGTTATATCGGGAATGATATCAGAGGTAAAATCAGATCACTGGTTCATCACCCCTCCTGAAATCGAGAGGCTTTGACAACAAACATGGTACAGAACGTTGAAATCTCCTGACACTAGTCATGAAGTTATGTCTCTGCGATGTTAAAAATATGTCGTGTGACACATCGTAAAGGCTGGGAGCAGTGAATTGCATGGACCACACACACAATTTACTTATCTCTGTGTGGCCCGCCGCAAAGTGATATAGAATAATGCGAACCCTCAAGTGTTAGAAGTGTTATCCTGGCCAACACTGCAACTTTTCAAAGCACTGCAGATCAAAAATTAGTTTTAAAATTTACCGTAATTCTTTTTTTTTTTCCCCTAATAATCTGGAAGTCTCAACCTAAATGTGCTGCTGGAATATTTGTAACTATAATATTCACTCTGGTACTTATGAGAAAATAGACTGAGGAAAAGAAAAGTTAGTTTGTTACATCACATCTGATGATTTTATGATCAAATGTATCTGAAAACTAAAAATACATACATATGGGATCTTTTTTCCCCTTCACAGGCTTTGCTTTAAAAATTTTAAGTTTTTGTATCATTTGGTTATAAATACAAATTCAAGAGTAGGAAGTTTCTTGGTATAATATCTTTTTTTTTTTTCCACTCTTGAAAAGAAGCCTGTGCTTAACGCATGAATGGTGTGATTTTACATCAAAACGCTGTGCTATAGACAATATTTTATTTTGAATATTATTTATGTTTAAAAACCAAATAGTGAAAATGTGCTGTTCAGTTGCAATTATGCATGCAAAATTCTGAAAATTAATCTTTTTTGTATACAAGTGTAGTATTTTTTGTTTTTGTTTCCTTAAATTGGAATAAGCTGTGATTTAACTGTAGTTGTTTATTAAATTTGGTATTATCTAAATAAAAAGAATAATGCCATTTCATTATGAGTGTATAGTTTGATATTATGATGATATCTGCTGTAAATAGTGGTTTGAACAGGAAACAATTTTTGAGAAGAAAAATTTTCAGAAGATAATATTACTCATAGCATCTGATGTAAATACATAATTTATGCTTTTAAGAAAGGTGGCAAATAATTATAACTTTTTAGAATGTGGTTTTTTTGATTATGTTGATGAAAATATTAAATTTTTAGTCTGCATTTTTAATCGATTGTTGAGTTAATAAGCATTCAGAGATGATTAGATTTTGTATTTTTTCAGCAAATCAAAATATTCTGTAAAACGCCTTCTTTCTTTTTTTCTCACTTAAATTTGTTTTTTTGAATTTTTGAAGCTTCCAGTTAGTACATATAAATGTAACTTTATTTATTTATAATTATACACATGTAGTATCTAGTTGTGTCATAGCTTATGAAGCTTTCATTTCTTGAAACTTTTACTTAAGTCTGTGTAAACCTAAAATTTTTTATATACTGAATAATTAATTTATTTTTTCCCTAATAATTAATTAATTAATTAATTAAGGTTATATTAGTTTGAAATATTAAAATAGTGATGAGGGTTATAATAAATTGAATACACCACAGGTAAATTAATGGGTATGATTTTGGTAAGCATATAAGAAAATGTGAAACATTTTGTTGTTTCAAATGACCAGATGCTAGCAACTTAATATATTAGTTAGGAATGGCCAATATCCATAGGTTCTTTAGCCATCTCTTTACTGAGAATGTTGCCCAGGGTGAACCACAGAGAGGGACAGATTTTACCCATGCTAGAACAAAGAAATTCCATCTCAATTTTGATGGGGAACAAACAGCCTGTGCAATAGATCCGGGGGTATTCCACTTTTCTTTCCTACCATCAAACCCATATGACAGGATTTTTCAGCTTGCTGTGCATTCTAAGTATCCCCATACAGTGCAGGTACTTCTGCAGGGTTCGAGTCCAGGCTTAACAGTAAATCTGTCAGCAACACTAACCACTATACCAATCAAGGGAATATAGTAGTATAACTGGTAGTATTGCTTACCACTATATTGGTATTGTGGTTGGTGTCGCTGTGATCAGGGTGGTTGTAGGTTACTGGTTAGAGCATTACACTGATCAAGTGCTAACTGCTATCAGGGGAATCAGAAGAATGTCTGTGAAACATTCTTTGGACTAAACTTTAATGAGGTACCTTCCGAAGTATGCAATTATCCAAAATGGAAGCTTACCAAGAGAAGGTTTTGGTTTAGGTTAGAAGGGTTTCAGTTCTCAAGAGTTAAAGTTTCGAATAGGCTATGTCATCAGTGTTATGCAAACTTTGTGGCATAGATTAATCTAGCAATGGTGCAGTCCAGAAATGTTATTATTATTTTTAGAATAAAGAGGAAATAACCAAATTAAAAAAGAGGAATTAAAAGGCTATTACTAAATTAAATTATAAAGCTGATTTACATATTTTTTATCTTACACACACACGTACATATATATATATATATATATAGAGAGAGAGAGAGAGAGATAACTGTGTGTGTTTCTCATATTTTTGTCATTCTATTTTGATTATTCATTTAATTAAATGCATTATTTTTTAGATATTGGAGAATTCAATAAGAAGCGCTCCCCAGATCATGGCAAAGAAAATTGGGGAAAATCTGTTTCCTGTGATCCTCCTCAACATTATCCAAGTAAAACTATTTGTGTTTAATCTTTGCTCCCCAATATTTCATTTTCAAGTACTCGTGTATTAACTCGTATCTGTCAATACTCTGCCAGTATTTTTTAGGAATACAATGTATTTCAACATGAATATATAAATAAAACAGTTTTTTTTATTGTTATTTTTCATAGGTAGTCCTTGGTAATCAAGTTTAAAACTGTATCAAACAGACTGTTAGTCTATGCAACTTGTCTCTGCTTTCATATGAAATCACATAAATAAGAAGGTGACTTCCTGTGACTTAATCCCTGGTTCTTATTCTAACATTTTTTCGTCAGTTGTTTACATAACATTGCTATCAATGCATTCCGTCATGTACAGTTTTATTACATAAGGATTCGAATAATCACAGTTTTTTTGCCAAAGTGTACCATTGAATTAATAAATTGCTTGTGCAGTTAATGGAATTAATGGAAACATTGTCCCAATTTTCTATGGGAAAAGGGGTTACGAAAAGAAAAAAAAAAAAAAAAAAAAAAAAATGCCTCATGCAGATGTGTTTGCTGTAATTGGTCCAAAGTCTAACTCAGTAACTGCCAGATTTTTTTTACTCTTGTAAGGTTTCTCTTCCTTATCTATTAAGTAAGGGTTGAGGAACCTAGTGAACTACTAAGCGAATAGTCGCTTCAGTCCAAGAACAGAAACATGAACTCAATAAACATTAATTACCCTTTATTGCTCAAAATAAAGATTTACAGATGGTCCCTTTCTCAGGATGCACAACAAAGCCTCCACTTGGGCTTAACTTTAAAAGTAAGAAATAAAAACTAACTAAAGTAATTTAGCTGAAGCTAACACAAATTCTAAAGTAGTTGGCTCGTAATATTAAATTAGCTAGCAAAGCTATCGAAAGTCACGAAATACGGCCGAGTGTAGTAACAGTTAGAGAGACATAGCCAAAAGACAAACACGCGCTATTCAAGAATCCTAAATCTAACATAATATCAGACTAACAGACAAATACTTGCTCTTCTTTTCTGATTGCTTAGTGATAACTCCTTAATCTCTTGTTGTATTATTTAATACTGTAGAATGCTCATAAACAATACAGAACATTAAAGCTTTCTAATTATGCTATTAAAAACTAGGCCATTAAGAAAATAACTCTCAATTTAAAAATTTTTCCCCATGAAATTTTAGAACATTAATTGTAGGACAATGTTTTTCCTCAGTCGTTTATGTAACTTTTTTTTTTAAATATTGATGCAGTGTTAGAATTTACATTTTTATATTCATGAGACTTTAAGAGTGACCATAACACTTAGTCCTAAGTTTTAGTGTATTATCTGAGGCTATGTTAACCTTTTTAATAATAGTTTTTTTAGTTTTCGTAACTGAAGATTTGTAATTTTTTTGCAGTTAACCATGTATTTTATGCTGTATAGTGCACTTTTGAACTTTAAAAAAGTAACCAACCAACTGACCATCCTTTTCTACAAGACATGTAGCTCCATAAAGGATAAAAAACATTTCATGTTGATGAATACAAACATATACCAATAATCTGTGATTGAATTCCGGGAATCTGTGACTGCGTAAGCTACGAATTTATAGCAAATTAAAGGGGCAGTTTTTTCATTATATGCTTGTGCAGATAAGATTAAAAAAATAGACTACGTTTATGACATGTTTAGCTGAAAAAGTGATAAAAAATATATTTGTTAATGACTGTCAGATATTGAACTCCATCTTAAAGATTTGTTTATAATCGGCACTTGTTTATATCGATAGCTAATAAGAATAGATTATTAAAAACAGTGGTTGTAGAAATGGTTTTGGTAAAAATGGAAAACTCAGAAAAGAAAAATGGGCAACAAACATTAATAAATCAAAAATTTGATTTCTGGCCCCTTTTTTTTAATTGCTAATGGTGTTTGTAATCCAGTTGGCACATGTGCAGGATGTCATGACAGAATTAGTGTAGGGATTAAATATAGGGTAAATCTTGCTACATAATTTTTCATTAACAGGATCTTTATTTATTTATTCTGTTATTTAAAAGCATAAAAACTACATTGAATGTAATTTTGCTGATGGTAATATTAATTTTTTTCATCCATAAAATATGTGTTATGCTTTTGGAAAAGATTTTGTAAAAAAAATGTTGTAATCTCATTTGTCTCTTTTTCACTTCATTTTGCTCTTTCTTTCAGTTGACATTATTATTGTTATTATTTTATATATAATTGTTATTGTTATTATTTTATGTATAATTGTATTTGAGAAGTATAATAGTTTTTTTGTTCAACAAATCTTGGTGAAGTAATTCTTAAGGTATGGGTAGTTACTTATGTTACTTATGTGCAAACAATCCATACTTCATTAAAAAAAAAAAAATCTCCATTTGCCTGATACTTGATCAAAAGGTGTTCAAAACTGAAACTAATGAAAATGTGTTCAAAGCTTTGGAATATAAAACTTTAAATTCTTGCTGCCAGGAAAAAGAATGGTTGGGAGTGTATACTTATGGTTCCAGATAGGGTGATCTCATTAATGCCAGTTCAGGTGTTCATTATAAGTTATTTTCTTTATATGCACCCATTAGCTGACATGCAACTGCTCTTGATGGTGAAATTGCAGCCATCCACCTAGCCATGCTACAACTACTGACTCTTTTGGGGCATTTTTCAAAGGCGGTCTTCTTATCAGATTTCTGAGCCACCTTTTAAACTATTGATTTACAGAGTGATTTCCGCTCTTCACTTGTCAATTGCTGTTTTGAGGTCATGGGAATGAAGTCAATATCTTGACAAAAAGGGAATGTTCCAGTGGAGGGTGATTAAGATGTTAGAAACCAGACTTCGTGAATTTCATTTCTCCTGCATTGAAATTGATGAGCTAATTTCCCTTCTCTTTTTGAAACAAACACATTTTGTTTTCCAAAATAAGTATTACAAGCAAACTGAGAGATTAGCCATTGGAAGCCCTCTTAGTCCCATCCTGGCTGATATTTACATGCGTTATTTTGAATCAAAATTATTTGAAACTTTAAACTCCCCAGTATGGTTCCGCTATGTAGATGATACTTTTACCCTGTTTGACAGTAATAATGATGATTTAAATACTTTCAATAATGGATTCCATTGATCCTGCTATTCAGTAGTTCTGAACTTGAGGCATGCAGTTCTCTCTTCTATTCCTCAATGTTTTGGTCGCACATAACACATCCAACTTCAGTACTACTGTTTACCGTAAACTTTCATCAGTTTGCTTTCCATCCTACTTTAAATTATGCCATCCGGGGACAAAACAAAAGTTAGCTTCATTTTGTTCCTTTGTTATCCGTGCATTTCAAGTTTGCTCCTCCAAATTGGCTCTTGATCAAGAACTAAATTATTTAAAAGCAGTAGCTATCGACAAGGGCTTTTAACCCAACATTATTAGCCAATCAGTTAAAAAAAACTTAACACACCAAAAGGCATGCTCTTGTTATAGGAGATTATAAGAATTCTGTTGTCATTTTTTTTCTATCAATTATACAAAAATTTAACTTTCGGGTCATTTATTCTCCTATCAATAAAATTCTCAGTGCCATACTTAAGGACTCCATACAGGATATGAATTCCTGGAGTAATTACAGGATTCCTTGCCAGTGTGGTTTAATTTACGTTGGTCAAACTAAGAGAGCCTTAAAATTTCACATTAAAGAACATGAGGCATATGTTATTAAAAAGAAAACACAGAAATCCTCTGTTGCCCAGCATTGTTGGTCTGAAAATCAGTTTCCATTTTTCTGTAACCAAAATTATTCAAAAAACATCTTGCACCTTAACTCCTGTCCAGCATTCTTATCTTAACTTACCACTATATCTTATCTTGTGTTTGCAATTTGGCAGCTGAGGAGGATGGTTCGGCAAGACCATCAAAAATAGTTCTGTCAAAATTTGCAAATATATTGCTGATATTTGTTGTTTGACTTCTGAATTAATATAAGAGGGGAGCTTCTGTCCTTCAAACAGCACAGCCTGGTCAACCCTACAACTCCATTGAGTCAATTGTTAGGCAAGCCTTCAGTGACTGCTTTTTCTAAGAATTCATAGAGAGAATAGAAATAAATCATGGTTTAGACAGATTCTTTAAGTACCCGAATGACCTAGAAAGAAATCCGTTGCATTGTTCTGTATATCTGGTCATGACTGCTTTCATAAACACCTTCAATGCGTCAGTGTCACTCATGACTGTTTACATACATACTTTGACTGTCTTTGCCTCTTATGCAGTCTTAAGGAAATGTGAACTTGCCACATCTCTGCAAATGCCTCGCCCTTCGATTTGGGAGTGCTACTGGGTGGCGAGGAATGCTGAGTTTATAGATATACTTATTTCAGTTTTCTTGCCTTTGTTTTCTATTTTATTTGATGCTCAATTGTCTTGTAACATGCTATCAGAAATAATAAAAAAAATAAAATAAAAAATAAAATAAAAATAAAAATGCAGTAACTATTCAGTCAGTGAATACAATAGAGTTAATATATTATGTGTTATAACACTCTATAACAAAAAAATTGACACACCAAGAAGGAATCATCCGATTGCTTTGAAATTTTGTATGCTTAAATGTTTTAAACAATTATGCAAGTGATTAAAATTTGGTGGCCAATGAATGAATAGTACGATCTCCAGTGCATCGGAATTGCACATCCAGCAGATGTATATAAGGAGCTGTTCTTGAACTGTTGTTAAAAATTTCTGTTGCATTGCAATTTAGGATACCTTTCAATAACTGAAAAAATGCCTCGTCGCAGGGTTCGAGCTCATTACAAGCAACTCTCAGAGTTTAAAAGAGGTCTATCAATGAATTGAAAGAGGCAGGTTGTGCAAATCAGAGAATCGCTCGTCATATGAGTAGAAACGATGCAACGATTAGAAGATGCTGGCAAGAGTGGGTGGACAGTGGCAGATTTCAGCATCATGATGATAGCGGTCGAACTAGGGCCGCAACAGATTGGGAGGACAGAGTGATTGTCAGATCAGCTGTCACAGCACCTAACGCTTAATTCATTGCTGTCAACCATCAGACTGCATAGGAGTGTCCACCATGACCGTTCACAGATGGCTGATGGAGCGAAATCTACGCTCGTACCGACTGTTACGCCACCTGCCACTCATGCCTGCACATTGTTGAGTCAGATTGCAGTGGTGCTTGGCTCGATCAGGTTGGAATGATGCTGAATGGGGACGTATAGTCATTAGCAACGAATCCTGCTTCCAACTGTATCGTGACGATCATTGAAGACGTGTCTGGAGATGCCTAGAGCAACGTGCTGATCCTGCTTTCACTATTGCACACCACACAGGCCCTCAACCAGGAGCCATTTCCTTTGATAGCTGGACCCCTTTGGTCATAATTAGAGGCACCTTACAGCACAGTGGTACATCGACAACATTCTGAGACCTCTTTTGCTACTGTTCCTTTTGCAGTAACCTGGCCTTATTTTTCAGCAAGATAATGCCAGACCACATACGGCATGTGTTGCTATGAACTGCCTTACAGCTTGTAAGTACACTTCCTTGGCCAGCCAGATCATCAGATCTCTCTCCCATTAAGCATGTCTGGGATATGATGGGAAGGTGACTGCATCTACCAGGGAATATTGATGATCTAACCTGTCAATTGGAGCAGATTTGGCAAGCAATGCCACAGGAGACTATCCGGGAGCTTTATCAGTCTATGCCACGCTGTGTGGCAGCTTGCATCCAGGCTAGAGGTGGGTCAACACCTTACTGAGCTTGTTACTTTTTTGTAACTTTGAAATAAATCATCCAATTGTTTTGAAGTTTTAGTCATTTTCTATTCTGTACATAATCTTCCTATCCACCAATTTTTTTCTTCATCGGACAACTCCTTCTTGGTACGTCGATTTTTTTGTTACAGAGTGTACATTCTGATCTTTTATCTAACTTTTTTTTTTTCTTCTTTTTTTAGGAGTGAATTATTATTGGTCTAGAAATAATTTCCCTAATTTTGTTGAAGAAGACCAGCGAGTATTTGTATCTTATGATGGCAATATTTACTTTTCTTCACTGGAAAAAGTGGATGCTGCACGTTATTCCTGCAGTGTACAGAGTATCATTTCTCCTTCAGGCCGTAATGGACCATTTTTTGAACTATATGTTGAGCCAGCGTGTAAGTTATTTTTTGTTATTTTTTTATATATTGTAATTGATAATACTTTCAAACTGATGTTGAAGTGATACATGGTTTAGTATAATACAATATCATATTTTTGATTAACATAATTGGTAATTACGATCAATTCAACTTCGAAAGAAATTTTTGTTCCCATCCGACTTCCTGTAGACATAGTGTTATTTTATACAGCTGTAGTAAGCTTTTCAAATTCCCCCCCTCTATTTATGCAGCTTTCAACTGAAAAATTATGAATCCTTAAATTCATCATATGTAAGATATTTAAGTAATGAAAAACACCTGTAGATTGCTGTCCTTTGCTCTTCAACCTCACCTTTCTCTGTTCTCAACAAAAGGCCTTAGGATGGTTGTCTCAAACTGCATGGAGGCCAAATGCATAAACTGAAACAGCTGGCAGGCCAGAATTTTTTTTAAATATAAAATGAAAAATATTTTAAATAAATTTTAAATTTTGCATATTAAATATGTATGAAAATATGCATAAACAACAGTAATAGTATTACAAAGGAAAACATTCAAATTTACATTTATTTCATGTTTGAAATCTAAAGTTTGGTACCTGTAAGACAGTTTTGTTGATTACACTTTATAATTCAAATATACTGACAGCTAAATATTAAATTTTTAGATTCACACTTCTTTTAAATAATTTTAACATCTTCAATTAAGTCAACTTACTTTACTTTAAACTAAAACAAATTCTGAAAACATTTTAAGTTTTCAAACAAAATTTATTAAGTGGGACATAACATTCTGACAGAATTTTTTACATTTTTCAATCAATATTATGCATATATATATATAAATATTGTATATTTTATTATGTATATGTGTATGTGAATGTGTTGAATAAAATGCCTGTATATTTTATTTCTTTAAATATTAAATTTAAAAATGTTCAATTTGTACATTTGTTTAAAACAAAATACAGAATTTTATGAAATTATTTCCAGAATTCTGAGTGCGAAAATTAGGTAAAAATGGAATGTAACTTTTTTATGTGATTTCTGTAAAGTGAGTTGTCCCATAATAAAACTTTAGTTGTGCCTTTTTGAGTTAAGAGTTCCACACCTTATTGTGTAAAATTCGCAAAGTTATGCTAAATAATTCTTGTAGACAATTTTAAATTTAACCAAGGTATGTTGTTTTGACCTAGTTTGAACTATTAATTGACAAATAGAATAGATTTTGTAATTGTCTAAATTCTTTGCTCCTGATAAACAGGGCTTGTACCTGTTTGATTGATTGATAGAATTTGATTGATTGATAGAATTTTAACTAAAATTGATAGAATTTTAACTAAAATCAAATTGATAGAATTTTAACTAAAATCTATTCCAAAATTGATAGAATTTTAACTAAAATCTATTCCAAACACAAGGTTGTTGTTTTGCCTAATTTTATATTCTCAGAGTTAAATTAGAATTCCTTGTAAGCTAGAATACTGAAGAACTGCGTAGCGACTATTCGCTGTGTTCTTGCAAGTAACATGTCCAAAGAAGGGTTAAATTACCCTGTATTCCAACTAAAAATAAATGAACAGATGGCTCCTTCTCAGGCATACAATAAGCCTCCACTTGAGCATTAACTCAGGATAGAAAATATAAAACTAATCTAATACTAACTAAAATTAATCAGCTGAAGCTGCACGGAATCAACTAATCGAGTTGCATCTTATTTAAGATCACCGGTGTATACTAGCAGGGATGTAGCAGTACATCCTATATGACAGAAAGCGTAGACTAGGAGCCACATAAGTGCTTGTTTCTGCGTCATTTGCATAAATTGTAGTCCAAAAAACTCATTCTGGTAGAAAAATGCAAGTGGAAAATGAGAATGCATAGGACAGGCTTGTTCCAAAATAAAAATAACTGTTAGAAAATTACAAACCCTGCAATTTTATTCAGTCAGTTCCTTTTTTAATATCCTATGTATGTTATTAAACATAAAGGTATGAAACTGTTTTTTTCATTAAAAATGCTCTAATAATTGGAAATTAAATACAGGGACATTTAAAGATTTTATTATTATGGAATCTTATTACCATTTGTGCTGAAATAGATTTAAAAATTCTCTGCCTTATTTTGAAAAACTTTAATTAGAAATAGATGTCATGTCTGATATGATTACTTATTGACAATGCCTGGCATGTAGTAAAAGTTTATTAAATCATGTAATCGCTTATTAATGATAGCCACATACACTAAAGTTATCTAGCAAATTAGTGATAATGCCTAAGATACTGTAAGGTTTTAACATATCTTCCATTTCTTACACATTATTTCAAAATTTTTGTAAAAATTGTTCTAATTTTATGATTTTGTATACAAAATTCACCTTACTTTGATAATTTATTGCAGAATCTATATTTTGTTCACAAACGTTTGGTAGACATTCAAGTTAGTATTTGAATTCATGCTGTTTAGTAATGTATCAAAACAAGTTCTTTTCAAAATATGAATTTTTTGTTTACATATCAGAGTTCGCTAATTCATGAACGTTTTGGCAATTTTAAGGTAAATTTGTCTGCAAAAGTTTTGATTTAGTGATTCATCTACTTTATCTCATTTTTTTTAATAAGCATAACTTTGTAACATCTTTAAAGTAATGTAATATATTAAAAGTAACGTCTTTTAGAAAAGTAAAATATGACATTTCAAATTCTTTTTGTCATGTTTTCAACAAGCTCTGTCTTCCTTTTTTGGTGATTTTTGAATATTTTGATTCTGAAATTCACACAATATGATGAATGTTATAAAATGTAGTTTCAAGATGATTGATTACCTTTTAGCCAAAATAGTATGCTTGCAATAAGCATTGTATGTTTTTATTAAGCCATGCATTGATGATGCCTGTCATTATAAGGTCAAAGAAAGAAATACATATTATAGAAGGTATTCTGGAATATGATTAAGCCTTTTTGGAATACCTTCTGTATATGTATATATATGTATTTATGTACTTTTTCTTTTTATGTGCAGGATATTGTAATGTATTTTGAAGTTTTTATCAAAATAATAGATGAATTTCTTAGTAAAATATAAATTTTATTCTCAAGTCACGAATATAGGTAATTTAAATACAGTTCTATCTGTTACAACTTCACAATCCAGCTTATTATTACAGTTTCTTTCTCTATAAATTTTTCATTCATCTGCTACTGGTAAAACCTTCAGAATCATAATTTTAACCATTTTCTGACATTGCTCATCAATGGTTGCACAATACAAAATATGCGTTGAAACTCCAATATAAAAAATCTTCAAGTGTTAAAATAGAAAGCACCAGAGTAGAAGGAAAGGCTGCAAGAGCATTCAGGGAACTGTAAAAAAAAAAAAAAAAAATCGGAATTCAGGAAAATTGGAATACATATAATTGTTTGTTAAATAATAAAATATTACAACCTCCTTCCCCCTCCAGATAAACTTTAATTGATATTTTTATAAAGTTTACATTTTTTTTATCTTTTAAAACAACATAATATCATATGGATAATTAAAATAAAACATATAACATAATAACATACAGTCAGAAAGGGAGGAAAGAACAAAATTTTTTTATCTATACAGAGAAACATGTTCTTTAATCAGGCCAGGGAGTACGACTTAATGCATGTACATTTTTGTGGTTTTTACCACTTTGATGAACGACAGTGTAATTGTAGGGTTGTAACACTAGTGCCCATCTCATAAGTTGCAGATTTAGACTCACATTATTTTTGAGCTAAACTAGGATTATGATTGGTCATGATGAGGAATTTAGTATGCTTGTCTAAATAACATTGCAATTTCTTTACAGTGAATATTATGGCGACGCATTCCTTTTCTGTGGTCGAGTGCCTTTTTTCAGTTTCTTCAGGAAATAACTCATTTGCTTTTGCTTGCAGCGAGTCTTCGTCTTCTGATGCAGAAACAAGTTCTTTTTAAGTTTTAGTAACAAAGAAACCTTCTTCATTTTGATATGTCTTCTTAACTGTTTTCAAAATTTGCCTTTTGCCTTTGGATATAAGAGAAGGACTATGAGGAATTGAATCTTTGCTATCCTCACACTCTTGTATTATTACAGTGGTAGGATCTTCAGGTATATGGATACTTCTTAAAGCTTTATCTTGTGTTTCTTCAGATTTGCTGTCAGATTCTGATTCTTCAAATGCGACAATGTTCTTTTGCCTTTGGTTGAGACTCATCTTCTGAATCATTGTTTTTCTTCTTCTTTTACAAACTTATTTGATTTGCTTTCTGATGATTTTCTTTATTGAGAGGACTTAGATACACTTTTGCTAACATTTGATAGTGCATCCTTATGTGGTGCATCACATGCAAAAGCTATTTCTTGTTCAACAATAGAGATTGCAACTGATAATTTCTTGTTTATATTTGATGCATTTTTCTATGCCTGTTTTGAAAACTTATTCATGATATTATTTTTTTCTAAATTCTTTGCTCTTTCCTGAATGCTTTTATTTATTTATTTGTTTGTTTTTTTGCTTTTACAATTTCCTGAATGCTCTTGCAGCCTTTCCTTCTACTCTGGTGCTTTCTATTTTAACACTTGGAAGATTTTAAATTTTTTTGCCACAGAGCCATCAATATATGTTTTTCTTTCTTTTTTAGGACTTTTCTTTATTTCTTTTACTTTGAAATCATTTGTCTTGCTGGAATTTCATTTTTAGCTTTGTTAAGCAATGAGGCTATATCTCTGCATTGATGTTGAGATTCAATTAATTCCTTATCTTCCTGATCAGTGAAATATCTTCGTTTGTTCTTGTTCTGTTTCCCTTTCTTTTCCGTGTTCTTCCCTTTTGCATTCCTTTTCTCTTTCTTCTCTTTTGTGTTCTTTTTCTTTTCTTCCCTTTCAGGTTCCTTCCCTCTTTCTTCTCTCTCATGTTCTCTTTCTTCCTTTTTTTTTCTGTCTCTTCTCTAATTGCAGCCAATAATTCTCGAGTATATTCCTCATCATAACTGGGACTTTTAGTAATCAATTTATGCAATTGAGCAATCTTAAATTCAGGTTTCACAGTTAAACCTAACTCTTCTGCCAGTACCTTTAAATCCTGTTTTCTACTCCTAGCTAAGAATGATATACCTTTAATAGTCTTTCTTTTAAAATTTAATCTAAAAAATCATACTTGTGTTAAAAAATATATAAATTTTGGGGACATTTGCTTGTCAAATACATAGTTCCCACTAACCAATTGGAGAGAATTATTTAAACATCTTTGCCAGTTCGGCAACAAAATAAAATGATACTATACCAGGTTGACATTTTAACATCTATTCACAAGCCTCATTGTCGATAATTATATAAATTCCTTTGCCAGTTTGGCAACAGAATGAAATTATACTTATGTCAGTTTGACGATTTTACTATCTATCTCTGTGCCTGGTTGGCAATAACAAAAACAATTTTTGCCGGATTGGCAATACTATTTAGCTGTAATATGTTGAGATGACATTACTATCTGCCACATGCATGGATGGCAAGACTTTTGCCAGTTAGGCTGTACAATAGAATTACACTGCATCAGTTTGATGTTTCTACTTATTTTCCACACACCTGCTTCGCAATAAATTCAAAAAACATTTAGCAATTCTTTTTATGCTGGAATGGCTTGCACATATCAATTACCAATATAAAAATTCATTACAAATAACAGTAAAGCCTAAATAATAATTCTTTAAATGTTTCTTTACCCGAAACATCAAATATAATTTTAGGACTAATATTTATAGTGTCAGTTATTTTTAACAATAACTTACACCATTTAAATATAATTCTGAAATAAAATACTGACATTCAATAAACACTTTTTTATGAAGATCAAAAGTTAATCTTATCTTCGGAGATCAGCAATATCCTGTTCTGACAATTCTTTGCTCAGACACCAATTATAGAAACACAGAAGATAACCTTTGAATGATCCGCTTCAATAACTGGCATTAAAACAGTAGACTTCTGACATCCATTTCTGCTTGAAATAAACAAACTCGGCATTTGGTACTAGCAAAGTTGTTCTGAAAATTTCAGCAATTTTCTGGGAGTAGGAGACCAGCACCATTGAAATTGATAATTGCACTCCTGATTTCCAGTAACTCGGTGGAACCTCCAATTTAATAAGACTGTAATATATTTTGCAGTTTTTTTATCAAAATAATAGATGAACTTCTTAGTAAAACAAATTTTATTCTCAGTTCACAAAGGTAGATAATTTAAGTACAATTCAGTCTGTTACAGCTTCACACTCCAGCTTACCATTACAGCTTCTTTCTCTATAAATTTTACTACTGGTAAAACTTTCAGAATCATAATTTTAAATATTTTTTGACATTGCTGAGTAAGGGTTACATGATACAAAATATGCGTTGCCACTCCAATATCAAGGTCAATATATTTACTTGTTAAATAGTAAAATATTACAATATATATATATATATTTACGTGTTTGTGCTTTTTTATATGTAGCTAGTGGCCAAAAACTCCTTTTCCCAAATAACTTTCCAAAAGCTTTTCCTGATGCTCCGTTAGCTGGTGATGACGTTAGATTAGAATGTGTTGCATATGGATAGTAAGTAACAATTTTTTTGTCCTTGTTTTAACCCTGCTTGAAGCTTGCAGTAAATTGTTGTACTTTTCCCCTTTGAAACTATTGTGTTTATCTTTGTGTGGATAAAATATTTTCTAGTCCAAAGGAGTTTTGTCCCTGAAGGACTATTGTTTACTTTTGCAATTTTGCATCGAAAACATTAAAAGTCTGAAACCTTTTTATCTAAAGTGTACGGAGTGTATCAAAAATTCTAAAGATATACTCGTTTTAAACTTATTTTGCAGTATTGCTGTTGAACTGAATTTTATGATTTAAGTGCGAAAAACATGATATTTAATAAATAAAGATAACACACAAAACATTAAAAAATGCCCCTTTGGATGTAAATTAAAATCTGAAATGTTTCAGTTCCCCCTCTCTTGGCTGAAAAATTTTGCTTCAGAAAGTACAAAGAATCAGTTTTATTCATTTTGACATGCTGAATATGGATATGTGGCAGTTAAATTTATGTTGATTCAAATGTTAAAGATCCTTGAGAATATCCTTAAATGAAATTCATGCTGAATGCACATACTTTGTCTGTCACAAGCAACGGTAACACAAGCAATTTAATATAATATTAAGGAATGAGAATATGGGTATTGACGTATTTTCACAACCACCTTAGTAGAAATTGCTAAATTTTCAAAATGTGCCAAACTCTGGCAACTATGTGCATAACCATTCTTCAGACTCATAGCAATTCTTCATTCGGGTAATGTTACTGCATTCCTTTTGTTGTATTCAAAGTTCAAATGGCTTTATAAAGAAATCATGGTGTATTGTTTTTAAACTTAGTTTTAAAATTAGTGCTTTTGGAGTTTGACAACAGTGGAAGAAAAAGTAACATTTCAGCAGAAATCTAATATTTTGCTGCAAAATCCTAAAGGGAATGGCGAGATGCATTTGGTTGATAGTTGGTGCACAAATCTGAATGTGTGCAATTATCTGATATGCCTTTAAGTGAAAACAGATCAAATATGCTCGCAGAAAGAACAGCGCAAAAATTTTTCTGAAGGATCTCAGGAAAAAGGTATTTGATTTTTTCATGTATTGTATAGTCCTTATTTAAGAATTAAAATTTTTATTTTAATTTGTTAAAGTGTTTTTTATTTTGATATGTTGATCGTGTTTGCCCACTTATGGTAAATATTGATAGTATAGCTATTAAAAAAAATATCAAATTACACCAAGGTGGTTGCTTGATTGCATTATATACCAAACTATGTCATACATTCGTATTGATTCTCTATTTTTATGAAAACTATCTTTTTTGCATGTGAAAATTTTAATAGTTGCAGAGATATAGATTAACCAATTTGGCAGTTTGGCATCAAATAGTTTTTTCCCTATGACAGTACAATAGTCATATGGTGACAAATAGAGAATAAGAAAGCTTCATATTCGGAAAAGTAGTCGCAGTTGAAAACTAATTTTCTACCAAGCTAAAACGCAAAAGGCAACAGACATTTTAAAAATGGTGATGCACTATGAATTCTATAAAAAAGCTGTTAATCAATACAATTAAAAAAGCAAGAAACATTTGTAATAAAGCATGTGTATTTTTCAAGAAATCTTCATATCCCTCCATTGTTCTTCCCATTGTACACAGTGATTTATTTTCACTTAAAAAAAAAAAGAGAGAGAGAGAGAATTACAGATATATGGCATTACAACACTGTTGTTTTCACCAAGTAGATAATGATCTGTTCTCACTTGATAAAGAATATCAGAGAATTCAACATATTTGGCATTGTGCTCAAATTTCAATCCATAAAATTTGATCACTGAAGAATTTAACTTCATGGATTGTGAATTTTTGCATTCTCTGCTGTTGGGAAAAATGCCATATTTTTGAGGAAATGTGTTAAGTTGCTGTCACAATTTTAGTACTTGTAAATTACACAGTCCCATTATGATACCCTGCACGTGTGTGTGTGTGAGACATGTAAAAGCAGAGAGTTATCAGAAAAGTTTCGAATTTGAAAGATGGGAACTGTGTGCATGAGCAGCTGTGATTTGCGACATGAATACAGTGTGGCAACACAGTGCATTACCTCGTGGATATTTTTCAGTGTGTGTGGATAATCAAAAAGAAGCAAAAGTTCTTTTGCTGCATAAATGTTCTCTAACCTTTCAGAGGAGGCTACAGAGGTCTCGACAAAAGAATATCTGCAGCATCAGACGCAAGTTTGTATTCTGAGCTTTCGTACAAAGGGGTGAAAGGGGAATCATAGAGTTTCAAGTAAAAGGTGTTTCATTAAATGATTGTAATAAATTAAAAACAGGTTATGGCAACAGTAATAGCCCTTGGGACATGAAGAGTAAATCTGTCATTCAAAAATAAAGGCTTGCTTAATATTCTGGAAGTTGCATCTTGAAGAAAAAAAATTTTAATGTTCTTTATGCATAATTTCGTGGAATTGTAAGACAGAAGTATATGGAATCTGAATAACTGTGGAACCAAAATTAAAGTCTTGAAAACATGTTTAATTTTATAAAAAGAAGGTAATTATTTGTTTCTAATTAGCTTGAAAACAATACCTAAATTTTTCAATTTTATATCATTTTCCTGTTAGCAATATGTAATCCATTTTATTCAACATCAAGGAAAATGGGATATGCCAAAATTTTTTATTAGTGTTATCATTCATGATTCAGGTAGCTACAGACATAAGCACACTTCCAGAGAAATAAATAAGTGTCCTTTCTGTATACATATAGTCGGTAAAATTGTTTAAGAGCATTATCAATTTACTAATCACACAAATTTAGCAATTTTATTTTTACTTCTGTTCTTAGTAACTTATTTTCTTTTGCTTTTGTTTGGTATCATCATACTAAATCAATGTATTTTGAAAGGTTTTAAATCAGGAGTTTCATTCATCTTTGATACTCGTAGACTGTTACACATTCTTCTACATTTTATTAAGGCATTTTTACTTCCTTCCACAAAGTAAAGGAAGTATTGTAATCACGAAAAATTTTTGGTATCATATTTCAACAAAAATATCCATTTTGACTGCTCTCTAATCCATTTGAATGATGTTTTTGCATGACATCTGTACATTTTGCATAACATCTTTCACACTGTATATTTTTCTATATTTGTTTTTATCGTTTTCAAAGGTATGCAATAAGCTGAGAGTAGAGCAAAGTTATGAATTTTGTATTTTAAATTACTGCATTATTCTTCACTCAAATGTAAAACAACTGCAACACTTTATTGCAAAACCCCATTCTTTTTAGCTCACTAGTAACCAAGTGGATGAGAGAGACCATTGAAAATAGATAGTTTGATTCAAGTTTGGATTTCAGCAAAAAGGAGAGGCTGCATGGGTGTTTGCATCATCTGTAATAGAGAACATTACTAAGTTTTTCTAGAATGTCTACTACAATGGCATCTTTAGCCGCTCAGACGGTATAGTGGTTAGGGAACCTACTGCGATACTGAAGGACCTGGGTTGGGAAGGTACCTTCACAATAAAATGGCCACTACTTCTTCTGGCTTTAGCAGTGGCCAATACTGAAAAGGCAAGCACCTGCCATTCGATTAAAAAAAAAAAGTGGCACCTTTCTCTTTAGGCAGATAACCTCACATACTTTGTGTATTCAAATAAATAAACAGCCTGTACTTCTCATTTTATTTCAACTTATTTCCATTAAAATTAACTGACAGTCTATATTATTAAGTAATGAAGAATGTGTATGTATATATGTAATAAATTCTGTAAATATCTGGATGCCTGGGTGATAGCTGCTTAAGTACAAACCTGACATTCACAACAGACAGATGTGGCTGAAGACGAGACATAATTTATTGCTGGACAACTAATTCTTGAGACACAAGTAATTCTTCACTTAGTATTGTAGGTGTGTTATCATCCCACAATTTTGTAGACAAAGCAGAGAGTTGAGTGGAACATGTTAGCAGAGCAAGAACACATTCAGGAAAATATAAGAAGATGAGACAACACATTCAGAAAAATATGAGATATATATTCAAAGTGTTTTTTTTAATAATCTGATTGGAAAAGAGCAATCATGAAACATTCATTTTCAAAAAGGCATAGTCTGAAAAGTTACTGTAAACAATTGCTACTCTTATAACAGAAAGGAGAGATACACAAATTAAAATGAAGAATTACAGGGCTATTGCTAATTTAAGTTTTAATTTGGATTTATGTATTTATCTTGCATATATTTTTGTATGTTGCCTGCATTGGGGAAAATTGGTTGTGCTTAGAGCCACCAGAGTTTGAATAGCCTTAAAGCCAGAATTTTGAGTTCTGAAAGTGTAAAAATTTAATGAATTTGGTGATTTAAAAGCAAGCAGCAACAAAATTTACAACATTTGTTTTTCATTATTAATCAACAAACAAGGCTGTTTAAAAGCATTGTGTTGCAACTGTTTGAAATAAAATACTTTTATCTTCCATGTCTCAGCATGTTGCCATTTAGTGATGCAAAAGCTGTTAAACTTTCAAATTTTATCTGTGTATAATCATTTCTGTATGTAATATTACTGCATACAGAACAAGTTTAGTAATAACCAAAGTGACTATTTTTGCTATAAGTAGTGGCATTAATGCAATAAAAGTGATTAATGAAGTGATTATATATAAGTGCCAGTCATTTTGGAAAGTTTGATAGATTTATTTTGTATATTTTGAATTAATCACATTTATCCGAGGTTATGCATACTCTATAGTTTAAGGTATGAACTCTGCTTTAAATGATCAAATTTACACAATATTTTGCATATTCAACATCTAAGATAATTTTGAATTACATGCAATATATCTTTAAGAGTGAAAAATCTGGCATACTTATCAGCTTAATAATCCTCATTTGGAAATTATGCAAAATTGGCAGTCAGAATGAGAAATTCATAGTGATTGTAAGATTTGACTGCATGTGCTAAGTTGAGTGAAGCTTTGTCAACATGTGGAAACTGGTGCTGAGGTACAAGCTTAGCATTGCCAAAAATAACTTTGAGAACAGAGCAGTAAAATGTGCCAGTGTTTTACTACATAAAAATTATATATACCTTTATATGTTATGTGACATAAATAAGCATATTTTTCAAAGTATAAATTATCATTTTCTACTTGACTGTTTTGTTTTCATGCAAAATGAGACTTTTAAAGAAGCAGTGGATGGAAGACTATGTTTGTGCTATTTTTGAAGAAAGTGATTCATATCTAATTAATTAAAGTCATTCATATCTAATTAATAAGCCATATTTTTTTTAAATATATATTTAGGTAATATTATCAACAAAAAGTGGGGGGGGGCAAGAAGTTTGGCTTTAAGTGGAAAAACTGTTCAGATACATGTCCAAGGAAAAAACAGAAAGTTTAAAATATTACAAAGGTAGGATCTTTAATGATAAAAGAAAATCTGGCACATCAAAGGACAGTTGCAAAATTATTAAAATGCGCAGTGTCAGCTGTAAATGAAGTAATTAATGCTGACTTGAATCTTAAAAAGGCAAAAAATATGTAATGTGCATTGTCTTTCTTCATGACATATCGCCGAACGCAGAATGAGTTGCAGAATTTTTTATGAGAATCATTTATACAGACAAAAATAGAAAAATGTTTTCCCAATAGATGTACCTTGGGTGTATCTAAATGACTGCAATAAAAAGAGGTCCATTTATTATCATTAAAGACAGAGTTGTAGCTAGGGTTTTCAGTGCCTGGGGACAGCTGAAGATTTTGTGCTTCCTCCTGTTTCCTAAGAATGAAAAATATTTAATTTTAAAATTTCATAACATCAGTTTGGCTTCCTCTGGATGCCCAGGGACAGATGCCCTTCTTGTCCCCCCCAGCTGTGTCCCTGATCAAAGAGAAGGTAAAAAATCTGAAAACATGGTTCAAAGAATCTAAAAGAAGTTTTCCAAAAGGATTTATGATTCTTGCTGGTTTTTCATATGATGGCAAATTAAAAATGGAGAGTGGAGGAAAATTGTAAGATCAACTCCACATATTATCAGGAACATATTTTGTACCCAATTTTCAAATAGGAAATACCTTCTTTTTACCCACAGTGCCATCAATCAATAGAACTGCATCAATACAAAGCAAGCTGCCACATGTTAAAATCTGCTATAAAATTCCTTGAAAAAAAAATGCAATAAGAAATAGGTATTAAGGCTATACCTTTCACTTATATCTTTACTAAATCTCCTGTTGTATTGCCTATGAATTTTTATGCTTTTGGACTTCTAGAAAGGCGGGTCGTACAAATGTAAACCTACAACCCTGCTTGAATTTCGGAAAGCTGTTCAAGAGGAATGAGATAAAATACTTCTTCCGATACTACCAAAAGCTTTATTGCCTGGAAATTACGGCGTGGGAAGATAGTGAAGAATATGGGTTAGCAAGAAGAACATTTAAAACACAAAAATTTTAACCAAAATATTTCTGTAAATACAATGAAAACCGTCTAAAAAATTTGCAAACAGCCTCTGTGTTACACATGGAGAAAACCGGGAAAAAGAATCATGCAACCAGCCCATTAACCTGGTTTTGAATGCATGTTGAACTACCAGTTTTCAATGATCTGAACCATTTGACCACTGGTGGGGCATTTTGATTCTGGAGCAAGCACATTTGTAACTAAGAAATGATGGTGTAAGCCTATTACTATTGATTTCATAAAGAAAAATGAGGCACAATTTTTCATTCTTTTCTCTACCAAGTGATGGTGAAAGCCAACTGGTGGCCTACAGGCTGCATGTGGCCTGTGGCGTCTTTTCCTGTGATCTATGGTGAAGTTATAAAAATTTGTTATTGACTAATTTAAGATATAATTTATTGTTGTTGACCTAATTTATTATTATTATTGACCCATTTTAAGAATTTATGTATATTTTCAAACTTTTAAATATTGTTGGGCCTTTTTCATATACAGACTATTTGAACTTAATATATGGAGAATCTTGAAATAATTGGTGAATATAATCGGTTTCATTATTCCACTATGTATTGTTAAATATTTGTATAACTCATAGCCTCAAAATGTAACTGAAATTGCCCTTGTAGAAGTTAATGCAACTTATTAGGTTACCTAATTTTGCAAACGGTAGCAATTTATTATTCTGAGCAAGGGTGGCAGTCCCTACTGTTTTAAAAAAACTATTAAAAAATCACTTTTACATCTTCTTTCTGAAATGTTTGTATTATTGTCTATTGTATCGCTATGTAGTAAATATAATTTAGAAACTAGCAGCTATTTTAAATTTTTCAGAAATTCTACATTACTTTTTATTTGTAAAAATGGAAGAGAGGTTTTGAATGCCAATACATAAACAATAAGCAGTAATTCATAAAAAATCTTTTATATAAAAATAACTTTTTTATAGCCCTGTGCCAGCATACAACTGGACTCGGAAAGGCCTCACAAACGAGCTTCCTCAAGGTGCTTCTTTGCATAGCTATAATCGGGTTTTAATTTTGCCAAAAGTCAGAGTTGAAGATGTTGGTGATTATGTCTGTACTGCAAGTAATGGGTTAGAATCAACAGCTAAATCTGTACCTTTGCGTATCCAAGGTAAATGCTGTCTGATTTCTCAGGCTTTTTTTGTTATTAATATTGTTTATAAGCATTGGATATTTCTATATTTCTTTGAATCTAAGTAAATTTTCCCCATGTAAATAATAAAGTTAAACCTTTCATTAGTCTTTACTCTTTGTACTTGGAAGTGTAGAATTCTATGTAACATAGGTAAGACATAACTGAGCTAAATTTGATATTTAAAAAGAGGTATGACTGAAGTTTAACAAAATTTATTCACCACTTTGTGGGAAATTTTAGGAATATGTATGCTAAATGTAGACAATTGCAAGAAATAAATTTAATTCTATTCAGCTTGATTTCAGTTATTCATCATTTGTAAGCTAAAAGCTAATTAATACCACAATATATTCACCAAAATGTAGTTTAAGAAACAGCTCATGTGAGAAACAGTTTTCCTGGCATGTTGTTAAACTCTGTAATTTACACCTTTATTTGCTATTTAAATGCCAGTTAATTTACATTGTGATGAAGCTGACAGAAGAAACTGAATTTATAACAAAGAATATGTTAATTTCTTAAAAAAATATATCTAAAAGTAAGGTGTGCTTTAGAATTAAGAACATTTTGAAATTCTACATTTTTCCAGATTATTAATTATTCTGAAGTTTTTTTTTCTTTTCAAAGTACTAATTTAAGTTGGTGTACTTGTTGTTAATAAAGCAAATTATGAAATGTATTATTAAATGATTAAATTACTAGTTTTTAAAATGTGTTCAGGTTGATATAAGTTGAATGGCATGTTTAGTACAGTACTGTTATTATTCATCGTAAGGATCTTCCACACTAAGGACTTAAAATCTGAACCCAATAAAAATAAAATGTAAAAAAATATTTAAAGTTTTTTCATTAAAAGTTGTATAAATACGTCAGTACTGATGTGGAATATGCACCACTTTTAAGAATACATGTGACTCGAACAGTTGCTTGTAAAATTTTTCCAAAACAGTTTTACAGCAAACTTTCATTTTATTTTAAGATACAAGTGTTCTTTTTTTTTTTTTTTTTTTTTTTTTTTTTTTTTTTTTTTTTATTTTTTTTTTTTTTTTTTTATATAAAATATTAGCCATTTTTTGGTATAAATTTTAAGCAGATGTAATCTCAGCCTCTTTTCTATACATTTTTTGGGTAGCCTTAATCTCCAGCCTCTTTTGGACTAATTTAATAAACAGAATAGCTGAATGATTATTCTAATTAAAATTTATTAGTCTAATTAAAAATGATTATTAGTGTAATTTAAAATAGTTAAATTCTAAAAATTATTTATCTTTTATTAAATACTTTAGAAAAAAGCAGCAGTTAGAAAACTAAAATCATTTCTTGAACAGTTACTCTTAAAATGTTCCAAAGCAATTTTACAGGAAACTTTCATTTTATTTTAGCAATACAAACACTGTCACCTCCTTTTTTTAAGCATTAGGCATTTTTATGATATACATTTTAAATAGATCTAATCTCAGCTTCTTTTAGAAAAAAATTTTGGGTAGCCCTAATCTCAGCATCTTTTGGACTAATTTAATAAATATAATAGCTGAATGATTATTCTTATTAAAATTCATTAGTCTAATTAAAAATATTTAAATTCTAAAAATTATTTATCTTTTATTAAATACTTCAGAAAAAAGCACCACTTACAAATCTCGAATCAATTCCAGGTAAGTTTTGAAGCCAATTAATTAACTGAAACAATTAGGTCACATACTACTTCATTACCTTTATTTTTAACTAACAGGCAGTTAAATGTTTATGTGTTCTGTTAAGTAATCCATGTCTTACCTGAAAATGTCATTTACTTTCCCGTGGGTAGTTAATATGTCATTAGTTATGGCAGCTGTTGGCCTGAGAGACATAGTATGAAATTTTTTGATTCATCTACCACAAGTATACACTCTGAAGACATAATTAATGTCTCCAGAGTACAACAATAGTAGTGTTTATGCTGAATTTTTACTTATGTGTATATAGTGTGAATATCATGATACAGAACAAAGTCTGAAATCCAGACATCCAATATCCGAATCATCTGCTGAAAAATAAATAAATAAAATAAACTATAAAAATCTTTTCCCTCCTCTTACAAAATCTGGGAATGGAGAATATAATACTCAACAGAAGGAAGCAGGTGTGCCATAAATGCAATTTTTGTCCATCTAATCATTCATACATGTCACTTTCAAACACCAGCCGTCTAGGGAAGGGCACTATAGCCTATGACAGTACATTGATTTACATTATATTGATGTCAGCCAGGATCACACTTCAGCTCTTGAGTGGTTCTGGGAGGTTAGCTTTTTTCTATCTGACTTAGCAATTATGTGAAGCTTTAACGTTACCTTGTCTACATACCATCATACTAGATTTAAACTGATATTGAATATGTATAGGAATATCATTGTAAACATCATAGTATAAGTATAATGTGATTATGTAGTGTGAACGTTATAGTGTTATGGGAATATCATACTGTGAATGCACTGTAGTGATTTGTTTTTCATTTGTTTATAGAAAGCTTGTAATGTATTTTTGTAGAAAAAAAAATTAAATTAAACATTTTTTATTCAATATTGGTATATTTTACAGCAAAACCTGAATTCACAATCCCGTTGGAGAATAAAGTCGTAGATAAAGGTTCAACAGTAGTATGGACTTGCGAAGCATTTGGAAAACCTGATGTTACGTATAATTGGTTAAAAAATGGCAAGCTATTGCAGCGTGAAAATTTTGATATAAGTGACAGCAGTCGTTACCGTATATACAATAATGTTCTAAGTATTGACAATGTGATTGAAAGAGATGAAGGAATGTATCAATGTAAAGCTACGAATCATCTTGGCTCATCATATTCTTCTGCACAGTTAAGAGTCATTAGTAAGTATGTGTTTTTTTAGGAATGATTGTAGGCAGGGCAGAAGTTTTTCACCCTATTGAATTCAGTATAATCCTGTGCTAAAGGGTCAAGTGTTTGAAGATTGAAGTGCATGCTTAAAATTTCTGTCTTTTCTTTTTTAAATGTAATCAGCTCCCAATCAAATGCGCTTGAAGAAAAATTTTAAGGTGGTAATGATAATAGTTTTTCCATTGTTCCACAATGAAACACTAAACCAAAAACTGAAAATTTCTTACGTTTTATCAATTCAGGTTTAAAGGCAATTGCATATTTCAAGTTCTTTTAAAAGTACCCTTCATTAATACTATTTATAACCTTACTTCTGATTCTTATTTTTCTGTTGTTATTCATGATATTTTCTTTTTGTTTTGGATACTGATTTACACGATCAAATGAGCTTATTTTCCAGATTAATCTGCTTGAAAGTTAATGGTTTATAGTATTTTACTAATTTTGACCTATGAAAATCAAGAGGGAAAATTATGTGAGTAATTTAATTTCCAGAGGTGGTCATAATAAGAATATAAGAATTAAAAAGTCTTCATGGAGAAACTGTCAGAAACTCTCTCGGTGTTATATTTATTTAAAAAAAATATCTAATAATATTAGCATCTCAAAATGTAATAACATTTCTTCATTTCCACTTCCCTGTATCTTGAATTTTCAATACTCTTATTTTGTCCTGTGCTACTCTCTAGGCCCCAAATCATTTAATGCTGCTGGAAATATTGTCTATTACAGCTTACAAGTCACTGCCATTGTCTCCGTTCAGTCCATGTACAATGATCTTCAGTGCAATGAAAGATACTTCTGTTTTCTTGAAGTTCTTGACTACTATTGCTTCATCAGTCAGAGCCCATGCAACCAAATTTGACAAGCAAATCAATTAGTATAATGAAAACAATCACTATCTGGACAAATCCATTTTAAAGTTTAAAGGAGCTTCATTTCTACATGTCTTGAGGAAGGGGGAAATTATCTGAGTTAATTTCTGACAGGGTATCATTTAACCCTTTTTCTCAGATGATTTATTTTAAAAGTATTGTAAGTCTTTTTTAATGTGAAAGGCGAATGGACAGATGAAACTTACTTTTCTTAGCATATTAAGCCTTATAAAACCAATTTGTAATGAATTCTGTTGTATTCATTTCTCTTAAAGATAACACATTGCAGATATGCTTTGTAATGCCAGCTAGCATAGTGATCGGAGAAAAAAAGGGGGGTATTGAAAAATTTATGCTCGTTAGGTGTCTGATAGAAAGTCTAAAAACTATATCATTAATATTTAATTCTTTGTTGTACTAAAAAAATTCTTGATAATTCATTTTTAAAGCTGTCACTGCGTTAGCCTGAGTTAAGAAATTTGTTAATTTTGGCAGCAAAGTATCTAATAATTCATTTTTAAAGCTGTCACTTCGTTAGCCTGAGTTAAGAAATTTGTTAATTTTGGCAGCAAAGCATCTAAAATCACTAAATAAAAAAGTATCTGTGTTTTTAATATTATTTTGTATGAAAGAGTTTTTTTTATTATATAATATCTGGATAGTGAGTTTATGCATCATAATTTACATGTCATTTTTCTCTGTTAAATATTGTACTGTACTAGTGTCTGTTAAATAATCAGGCATTTAAAATATTTTCTATTATTTCAGCTTTGAAGCCAACATTTACAAAGTATCCTCTTGATAGTGAGATGTTTGCTGCTGAAGGTGGAAACATAACGATCCCTTGTCGTCCAGAGGCTGCCCCATTTCCGAGTTTTACTTGGAAAAGAGAAAACTATGGTTTGAGCTCCGTTGGAAGAATTCGTATCTTGGCCAATGGTTATCTTCACATCAATCCTGTACGAAGGGAGGATGAAGGCCGTTACACGTGCATTGCTAAAAATCAGTATGGCTCGGATTATAGTGAAGGTCTGCTGATAGTGCTGAGTAAGTCTCTCTCGTGTAATTAAGTCACTTCTGTATTTTCAGTACTCAGTTTTAGCACCTTTTCTGAGTTCTAAATATTTTAGCTATATCAATAGAGTTTCAGTAAGATGTTACATTTGTTCTCTGAGGTGAATTATCACCACCAGAATATCTGACCATCAAACAAAGAGACACAGATTTAAAACAGTTTAAGTGTATTCTTCCATACTGCTTGAAAATGCTTAAATTAAAATATACAATCGCAGATTTACCAACAGCTTGATCTGGTTTAAAATTTGAAGCTTCCTTTTACAAAGCTTATAATTGTACCAAATTAACCTGTTTGTGATGGGCATCTCATGTGTGCATCGTCAGCAAACGCTATCTCACAGCCAGGTGTGTCGTATATGAATGGCCATTTAATTCATTCTGTGTGGCCGGGCATACCATGTATGACATTTTAGGTAGAATATTTAATTAGTATTTTTTTTTTTGGTAGGGGGAGGGCCTCTAGATGTAGCTGTAAGTCTGTTATGGTGAAATTTATCGAAAGTGAAACATGTTGATGTTTATTCCTATGCAACATATTTTGTTTTGGAATGAGAGGTAGATTTGTGGATGTTGAAGGATGTATTTTCTATTTAATTGCTTATTTGATATAAACAAATGCACGTGCTACCCATGCTTCAGAATACTTTTTTTTGGATGTAGGAGGTTAGATGGTCTATCTTTTTAGAGGTTTTATTTATTGCTCTTAGATTTTTTTGGGGCGAGGGTGTAGTTTTAAGATGGATATTTTGTATGGTTTAGCGAAGCATTTTTACCCCTAAATGGCAAAACCAAAATGGTATTTAACACAGGAAGAATATAGACAAATGAGTCTTATTCTCACACTGATGACTGTGATGATATTTTTGCGGAATTTGAAAGTGATAGTTATAATGATTCTAATACAGACATATTTGTTTGTCTATATGTATTTGTTTGAGGCAAGTAAAACATTATATATACTGTTTTTTTTATTAAAGGGATTTTTAATAATTTAAATTTTTATATATATTTGGGTTAAATAAAATCTGTTACTGGATGTTTTTACCATATATATTTTATTTGAGGTAAGTCAAAAATTACATTACTCTAGAATTGATTATTTTATAAAATTTTTAAGGAAAATATAACGATAAAGTTTTAAAATTAATTCTGATAACTACCTGAGTGCTCTTGTCATAATGTATTAAAAATTGGAACAATTGGTCGAAAAATTTAGTTTATGCAAAAATTTTCCCAGAGTTAGGCATATCAGTGTTAATTGCTTATCTTCACAAGACAGTGTGCCGTTGGTGAGTGACCTCGAGATAACAGTTCGGTGACTGGGCCGTCCAAGGTGAATTGGTCAAATCTAATTTGACTAGAGACTGCAAGCTTGCTTAGACCATGATGGAAATTCTAACACACAACTTGCCAAAATAGTCTTTGTTATTCACAGCCAGACCAGACAAAAAAGAGGCAGAAAAGGAAGAATTGAATTTCGTTCTTCCATAGGTATTTGCTTTCTTTCCACCGGCATTCCAACCACAGGTGTTTGCATTTGCAGTGGTGCAGTGAATGGCATGACACTGTGTTTTTGGATGAATCATGCTTCTGCCTCCAGTACCATGATGGATTAGAGTTTGGAGACAGTATGGAGAGAGACTGCTCGATTGTTGTATTATGTTCATATTGGTCAACGTTCATGTTGGTCGTTTTATGTTCATAGTGGTTCGTATTTGTCATATTGGTCCTACACCTAATGTTATGTTGTGGGGTGGCACTAATTTTAGGCGAAGGTTTACTAATAAAAAACTGAAACATGAATATGATATTGTTTTCTTGAGTTATTCATGCAGTTCCAACATTAATCAACTCAGAAACTGTCTCACATGAAATGAACCTATAGAAACAACTAAGTAGCTACAAAATCAAGATTAAGCAGATGCATTGTAAATAAACATAAAATGTTCCAAATCAATAAGTGCAAGTAACAAATACAAATATTCATTAAAATTTATAATAATATAGAACAATTTTCCTGTTTTATATTTAAAAAAATAACATTTTCCCCTCTATCATAATTATTTTGCACCATAATATTTTTGCAATATTGTGCATAATTTTGTTTTCTTTTTTGAAATCTTTTATGTATTGTTTTTTATATCTGTATGTATTTTTCAAGGTTTACCACAACTTTTGGATGCTCCTTTACCTCGAGTAATGGCAGTAGTAAATGATTCTGCAGAATTGCCGTGTCGAGCAAGTAGCAGGAGATACGTAGAAGATGATACTCTAGATCTGGCTTACATATGGTTACAGAATGGCCTTAGAATTGATATGGAAAAACAACATCAGTTTACTGTGGTACATAGCAATTTTAAACCATTTTAAGTACTTGTCAAATGAAAATCATTGCATGTTCTGGAGTGAAAATTAATACTACAAGATTCAGAAACCTCCTAAAATATCTAAAATCATTAATTTATTACTGTAAATATTTGACTCCTATAATTTTGCTCTGTTTGTGATTTTTCAAAAATATTTTTGCCTTGTGATACACATGAAGTAAACTTTCATGCCATATTTTAAAAGCGGTATTTTTCCTTTGCTAATTATTAATTTGAGTAGTTAAAAATTAATAGCATGATGAATCCAAAATTTTTTCGAATCCTAAAAGGTTTTTGAGTTTCTCGAAATCTATCATATCAGAGCATTAATAAATTCAAAACTTAATATTTAAAAGTTTTTAATTAAAGCAAAATATGAAATTTATATTTAATGAAAAATTACAAATTTAAGCATGCACTTTTTTTAAAAAAAGCTGTATTTTTAAAGAATATACAATTGAAATTCAATAAATAAAGTATGGAATCAAAATTCTTAAAGATTGAAATTCATTATATTGTTGGCCTCGTAAAGTAGAATATATTATTTACTTTTTCATCACAACATTAATCCACAAAGTAAACTGTTGACCATCCAAAATGCAGCACCATGGAGGAAGCTTCCAAAAAAGTATGAAACTTGCATTATGTTTGTACTGCAATGGAATATGAAATGATAACGATTTCTGTTCCACATACATCGTGGGTAACTGCAGCCATCCTTATAATCCATATGTAAAAGGATGAAAGTTTTTGTGTGTGCAGCTTCAGTATGCCTCATGGAAAAATATGAGCATCATTCGAGCAGGTTTTTGAGTTCGACTGAGGAAGAATCATTGCATACAGAGATTGTGAATTATCCTTCAGGGAAATTGGTCATTGTGTTGTACGTCATAGCTGAGCAAAGTCATGCAACTATGGAATCGGTGGATGCAGGAGGGAATGTCTGACAGACAGGAGCAGTTACAACCACCTCATCGCACCATTCCACACAATGCACAGTGCCTCATCCACAACCATATCACAATGAATGCAGTCTGTTAACACATCAGTCAGTGTTTACACGAACAATTCGACATCATTTACAGTATAATGAACTGTTCACTAGGTGTCTTTTGCTTTGCTTACCTTTTAACCACAGGCATTTGAATTTGCAGTGGTGCAGTGAATGGCATGACACTGTGTTTTTGGATAAATCATGCTTCTGCCTGCAGTACCATGATGGATTAGAGTTTGGAGACAGTGTGGGGAGAGGCTGCTCGATTGTTGTATTTTATTCATATTTGTCTTCATTCATATATGTTCGTGTTATTTTGACAAATAATTGGACCTACATCTAGTGTTATGTTGTGGGGTGGCACTAATTTTAGGCAAAGTCGAGCTCACCTTATCGGCATAAGCTGGTCACATGATCTTATCAGGCCTTCCTCAGTCCGATCCAAACAAAGGCGATCAGTGACTCAGCCATTATTGTATTTGTATTTTTTTTTATGTATTTTGCACTTGACTAGATGCCATTTGATGCCTGTAAATGTTAGTGCAATAACTAACTGAAGACAGAAATGCCAACTCTGGGCTTTTGAAAACTGTCTTTTTATTTATCTCTAATGGCTCTTTTTGTCTCTTATTATATTTAATATCTCTAATTATCTCTATAAACACTTTATTTATTAATTTTTGTCTGTAATTGTTATTATTATTATTATTATTTACGTGTTCCGCCCTAAGCCACTACACAGAAAGAAGTGATGCTTTCGTGGAGGACTTTCTAAGGGAAAAACTTTTCATATTAGCACTTTACACATGGGCAAAACCACAAAAACGGCCATGCAGTCAGCCCATTCGTGGGATTGGAACCTCGGACTGAATTACCAGTGTTCAGAGACTTTACTGCTTAGTTGCTGGTGAGCCTTTTTGTCTGTAATGGCAGCTATTTTTTTTAAATCAAAATATATTCTGAAAAAGCAGACCAATATTGAAACTTATAAATAAGAACATGTATAATTATTTCAATTAACAACTGTACAGTGTTTCATTACTAGTTGCAGTTGACAGTATATGAGCTACTGATAGCAGAACTCAATAAATAGAATAGCTATTAGGAAAGAAATGCGCAAACTTTTGCACTAATATCTGATCCATAATTTCTTTTAATAGCATGATCATTTGCTGCAGATCAAAAACAAAGGTATTGCTACATTTTGATTGCTTTCTAAATAAAGGTATTATTGTATTTTGATGTTTTGATAATTGTAAAGTAAAAATCAAATCTTTCAATATAGATGATACAGTTCTCTGGGTTTAATTGCTGATGTCTGTTATTCAGCAACTGCTGAATGATGCTTATGTATTAATTCTTTAAAAAAAAGTATATATATGAAATAATAAAAACAAATTTAGGAATAATGACCAGCAAGAATTTTGATGTAGAATGCTGGAATGCCAATCCACACATAAGAAATTTAGCGCTCGAGGCAGATTAAATCTTTATTTTATTTTCAGTAAACAGGTTGTGGCCACAAACAACTTGGCACATTATTTGTGCCTATTTCAAGAGGTTTACATTTTTGATAACTTTGCAGAAAGAAGAAAGTCGCAGACAGCAATCCAACTAGGCTGAAGAGTAGTGAGCAAGTGCGTTATGTTCAGAGTGAAATCTTAATTCAGACTGAGTTAGTTTTGGTTCTCAATACATTTTGATAGGATAGTTAATACTTCTGTAAAATTATTATTAGTTACTTGATTTTTAGTTCCATTTACATCATCAAAATTTTGTAAGAGTCATATGACATGGATTAATCTAGAAAAAACGCAGTGCATAGAGAGGTTACTATTTTTAGAATTCAGAAGGGAAATTTACATTGCTAATTTAATCTTTAACTTATTCTTTATTTTTCTGACATATATATATCACTAGTTCAACAAAAAGCAACTGAATATCACAGTTGGAAAATTGCTAGATTGATATTCATTCTTTCTGTTTATTCACAATTACATCTTTGCATAACTAGTTTGAGGTGAAATAAATTAAGTCAATGCATTTGGTACTTCAGCATACAATTTTTGAGTGGTGTCGTGTTAACAATAGAATTTGATATGTGATTAATTGTAATCTTGCTTCTGCAATAGTAATTATAAAATCTCTTCACACATATTTTTTTGTATGTTTAAAAGGGTTCATATCCTGGATATCTAAGAATTTATAACATCACACTTGCTGAAGCTGGTACATACCACTGCATAGTGAAAACAGCTGTTGGCAGAATCACTCAGTCGACAGAGCTGGTTGTGTATGGTATGTTGTTATCTGTATGTGTTAAAAATTTTTAAACTTATTGATTTTTTGTGATATCTTATTAACCATCTACTAATATTAAAATGTCATTACGAAATTTTTGTTAATGAAAACAATTCTAGTTTTATGAAGTGCAAAATTAATTTTTTGTGAATTTTCAAATTTTTACTTCCTTGTAAAGGAAATATTGTAATCATGACAAATTCCAGGTGTCATATTTCAATGAAAATATCCACTTTCACCACTATTGAATGCAATTTAGCGATGTTTTCATGTAACATCTGTACGCAAGGACAGAATAAAGGACTCTTTTCCCTCAAATGAATTATAAAACTGATCTAAAATGGATTCAGAAGAGATTTTTTGTGGTGTCTGTATGTACATATGTATGTATGTATTTTGCATAACTCAAAAACGAGTAGCCTCAGAACATTGAAATTTTGCATATAGGACTGCTATATGATCTAGTTGTGCACCTTCCTTTTTGGTTGCAATCAGCCATACCAAACGTATATAAATATATGTATAATTCACAATAAATTATAATAAGAAAACTTTCCATATACCATCTTCAAGGAACAGAAATTCAATGTAAAACCATCTGGAAAACTGTATTTTATGACAACTCTTTTACTTCCATCACTTCATACTTGCATTCCAATCATTTGGTTTTAAAATTTGGCAGGCAAATTGGTTAATTTTTGCTTGGTGTTTGATTTTTAAATTTCATATTTTCTACAAGTTTTTAACTTTAAACTTTGTGGATTATGTAATTTTAGTCTTCTTATTATTTTAAAAATTTGTTCCTAAATAAGTACTTTTGTTTTTGAAATGAAAAGAGAGTGTAGAGGATATGGCTTCTAAAGTAAGCATCTCTTTCAGTTTAATTGTATTCTTAATGAGAAACTTTAATTTTAAAGGTTATTTGCTTTTTAACAGGATTCTTTTGTTTTACATGGACTAATATGTTTATTTTGATTGAATATCAATTGTGGATTATGATTTGAATCTATCAAGTAATTTGATGCATTCTTGGAATTAAGATGAAACATTCTCTCTTATTTTAGTTGCTGTTAATTGATAGTAGATTGGTTTATAACTTTGATAATTCGATTAATCTTTGATTAATTCTTTCGATTAATTCTTTTGATTTTGGCAGTTTTGCGATTTAAGTTTTTTCTTTACTGTTTTTAAAGCAGAGGAGGACTAAAAAATTCTATTTTAATATTTTTATTAAAATTCTAACAAATACCTTTTTCAATGATGGTTTTTAAACTAAATTTCTGTTCTTTGGAGATGGTATGTGGAACGTTTTCTAATTATAATTTATTTTGAATTATCCATTTATTACTTTGCAGCTTTAGTACAAGTCTTGGGCTTTTTAATTTACTTTTAATTACCTTTATTTTGAATAAATATATGTATACATATATCCATTCTGTTACTCGGATCATTGAGCTCAGTTTTTTATATTCTTATATGTTGGTAAATTCTGCACTTTTTGCTAAAAAATTGATTGAATTATGCTCTACTTATCTTCCGGTTAACGACGTTTTCACGTGACATCTGTATGTAGGGATTGAATAAAGGACTCTTTTCCCCCAAAAAAATTATAAAATCGATTTAAAATGAATTCTGAAGAGACTTCCATGACGTCTGTGCATACGTACATGTGTATGTATGTATGTATCTCGCACAACTCAAAAACGAGTAGCCTCAGAACGTTGAAATTTTGTATATAGGACTGCTATAACTTGTAGATGTGCACCTCCCTTTTTTGGTTGCGATCAGCCGCACCAAAAGTATATAAATATATATATATATTTTCTTTAAAAAGTTAAAACTTGAACGATAGCGTTTTATGGTTTTGTAAAAACTACTCTGTTACTTGGTTCAGTGAGCTCAATTTTTTTTTCATTCTTGTATGTTGGTAAATTGCACATTTTTTTCTTTAAAATGATTGAATTCTGTTGCTGTTATCTTCCAATTAAGTTTTTTATGCCTTTAGTTAATCTGCAAACAATAATTGTAGAATTATCAACAATTTTAAAGTGGTTTTAATGTGGCTAAGCATAATTTTTGTTTAGCATAGCAGCCATATTTGTTTACATTTGAAACTTAGCTGAATAGTGAATTCAATTTCTATACCTTCAATGTCTTTTGCCGAGTGGGACCAAAATTTAACTTTCATTTTTGTGCACCAAAAAATTTGCCTTGTTGCCTGCCGGCTAAATTGCTTGTTTTTGCATAGAAACTCTAATTTTAATTGAAAAAAATTTTTTTTAATTGTTTTAACTGTATTTAGTGTTTTTTTTTTAAATTTTTAATGAAGATATTTTGAAGTTTTATGTATTTTTGCTTTGCCGTGAACTGAGAACAGAATTAATGAATGAGAAATGTGTTTGCCGCAAACTGAGAACAGAATTAATGAATGAGAAATGTGTTTCTAATGAAATTCAAAGAAATAAGTTGAAATGGAATGCAGCAAAAAGTGTGTATAATTTAATACTCTGTAGTAGGAAGTCATGTGGTGTACACATCAAATTTTTTATAAAATGATACATTCGGTGCCAAATCTGTATTTGAAGCAGACATTCGTGTTACCATTGCATTTGTCCTATACATTATGTCATAAACAAATTTTCTGCCTTTCTGGAATAAAAATATTTTGTCGTAAGTCACTAAATTTGGTGACTTATCAGCTTTTCTGCAGTTTTAAGATAATTTCTGTATAAAAGTATTTCATGAGATTTTTTAAATAAATTTTGACATTAGTGCAATATTGTTGAATATTTTTTAGTAATCTATTATGGTGTATTAGGTTGTTAAAAAAAGTCTTTTAACATATTTTTTTCTGTGTTTCAAGACCATTTATTTATAAAAAGATGAAAGATTCATCAATGATATTTTGCCATTTTGTTTCAACATCTTTCGTCGTCTTTCAGTGAGCTCTGTAATTCCGCATTAACTGGGGGGGGGACTGAACAAGATGCTGATTTGCAGTCTCATTTATGTTGAACTTTATACCCTGCCAAGAGTTTTGAAGAGATCAAAACAGGCATAAGTCTAATTGTTTGAGGTCATTCAAGTGTGATGGGTATAGTAACATATCCAGCCTCCAATAATTTTTGATAGGGGATCAAATTTTTTTGTAGCCTTGCTTTGTCATGATGAAACATCTTTACGATTAGCAAACTGTGGACACTTTTGTTTGACAGATTCATTCAAAGTACCTAATTATCAGCAAGAAATATTTGAAAAGTATGTTTGCTTTGAAGATTAGAGCTCAGAAAATGAGATACCCTTATATATCCTTACATATTCCAGCTTCTTCAGATGGCTGTCTAATGTGTGTTTGACTTAGTCTATGCTTTTATTTTGTCACCATCAGGCTCATTTGGCCTCCTTGACCAGGCAGGTTCAAAATCATTACTATGACACTTTTCACACACTTATGAAAAGTGTCATAGTCTCTTTACAGAAATAAAACATTAAAATATAATAAAAATGCATGATTTGTTCTTCTTTCTTCAATTTGGGAAATCTTTAAACTTCAACCAAGTTGTTCAGTTTTTTTTTAAGAATGAAAGCTCTCAAAATGATACTGAAGTAACCTAAATGCAAATGGCTCTACTATTTCCAAAAAGGAATTACTCTCATCTATTTCAAAAGTGCATCATGACTTTTACAACATTTCAATATTAAAATTAATGTTTTTTTAATAATTTAGAAAAAACCTTTTTTCCGTTTGTCATGTTTTAAAATGTCATAAGTATTGGTAATTCTTGATTTTGGAATTTAAACTAGATAATAAACTTTGTTTCAAATAACCAGGCATTTACTACTTGATGCAGTTCTTGGGAATGGCCAGTACCCTTTCAAGAATACTTTTGCCTCGCCATTATCTTAAGTGTCACATGCCACACTTATAAACTTCTAAATCTTCTCTTGGCCATGCCAAGCAGTATCAAGGACAGTTTCTGAATTACTTATTAAAACAGAAAAGTTAATATAACTGCATGTTAAATGTTTAGTTTTTATGAACTATTATGAATTATTTACAAATTAAAAAATTTTTTTGTTAAATTAGTTTCACTTTTAAAATTTTTTATGTTAAATATTTTTTTTTTATTTGGTAGATTTGTGTCACTTATCATTATAAAATTCATCTTATAATTTTTCCGTAATTTCCTTTTTTAGCCCAAAAGAGTGTTAGCTCAGAAGGGCTATTAATTTGGGTTTGACATTTTGTGCTGATTCACTGTAAATGTCCGTTTCACTTTTCAAACTGTTACCACCAAATGTTATTGCCCTGTGTTATATTTAAGGAAATTAAATAATGAAGAACCTGTATAAATATATGTATGTTTCTCGCATTGTGATAAAACAACGGTACCTAGATCCATCTAATTTTGAATAACGTAACCCTCTCCGAATATGGGCATCTGGAAGCCCAAATTTGGAATTTGTTTTATTATCGATTTCATATTTTGTAATACCTTAATGAATTTTTTATTAAGAAACTCAACGATTTCAAAGCGAGCAATGTAAGGAACACTGTAGGGGGGAGGTAACATTTTTGTCTCCAGTGTGTGAGACTGTGTATCAGAAATTTTAATGGTATGCGCATTTTAATATTATTTTGGGATATTGCTTTTGAATTGAATTTTATGATTTAAGTGCGAAGAACATGATATGTACTAAATAAAGGTACAGGAAACATTAAAAAAAAATGCTTCTTTGGTTTTAATGTAAGGTCTGAAAACTCTGATTTTTTAAAAAAATTTTCTTTTCTTTTTCCTCAGAATCATGTTATTTTTGCTGTCATAAAGTAGGCAAATATGAAATGTTGTCATTGATTTTGGCAGGTCCACCTGGGGCTCCTGGGGCTGTACTGGCAGAAGACTTAACTGCTACCTCAGGTAGAATTCATTGGAGTGATGGCTCTCCAAATGGGGATCCAATTAAAGCATACACCATTGAAGGGAGAACGAATCATAATTCGACATGGGTGGTTCTGAAAGAAAGTGAGTAACACCTACAACTTAAATTTTTCGTCTAATAAATATTGTTACAAATTTTAATGACTTTTATAATATGGAATTAAAAAATTCTTTATTTTATTTAAATGGTACTTTCTTGTTAACAGGATGCCACTTTGTGCAAAATTTAACTAGACGGTAATTTTATTGCATGAAAAGAACGACTATTTTATTAAATTTGATATAAATACTGTAAAAAGGACACATAGCAAAATAATAAATTCATTTTATGAGACTTAATGCCCAGAGGCACAAAGCTGCTGATTTCACTTAGAATTTTGAAAGCATTTACATCTTCTTATGCAGTCAACACTCCATACATTCAGTTAAGTATAGATGGTTGCAGGCAGTGCAATACTGATGTTTATTTCATTATTTTGCAGTATCTTAAAATTTGTCAGTAGTTTGTGTATGGCATTTAGCATCTGTATGAATCAAGTTATATTATGTTTGAATCACAAGTGCTTATATCTGGCAGTTGCTGATTTTTTTTTAACTCAAATCAAATCTCAAAAAAAAGTTTACTATTAGAAGTTTAAATTTTTTTTAAATATAAGAAAGTATGAAAAATAATAATTTAAAAAATAAAAGATTCTTTACCAGTTGTATAATATATGAAAGTAGAAACGTCTTTTATTAATTACAGCAAAACTGCAAATGTTTATGAAAATTACCAATTGAATATATTATAAATTAAGTATATTTTAATTTATATCAATTAGAAACAGTACTAGTAAGAGTAAAATGTAAACTAAATTGTTAAGAATTGCATTTATATTTTTATATCATTCTGTTTATTTATGAATAACAGATTGTTTCAGTTTGTAATTAAAGGACTTATTCTTCGCTGAGTGGTAGCTCCCACATAAGTGGTCATGCATATGGGCACGTTGAGTATAAGTTAAAGATCTTTTGCTTCATGTTGCAGTAGCAACATACTGCATACATTTGAATATCTGACTTTGTTAATTAATGACAAGCTAATTAAATTCAAAACATCAGGATCTTGAACTTTATAAATGGCAACATCCTGAGGCAATGTATAAGGGTATGTGAGAGATAAATTAAAGCTGTTATGTTTCACACTATTGCCACTCTTTTTAAGGACTACATTTTTCATTCTGCTTATTCATCAGTTTCTAAGGCTTGATCATATTTACCTGTTAAGTGAAAAATATATTTGTATGTTAAGTAAAAACAGTGTGTGTCATTTAAGGCATTAAAAAGCAAGAATGTATTTTTCTTTCAGTTAAAATTATTATGAGTCTGATATTTTTTCTATTCTTTATATATAATAAATAATTTAAAATATCAAGTCATATTTTAATGTTTGTTAAGATGTGTGTTTTGCTAATATTTATTTTGTAGTTCTTTACATTCTCTGATTATTGCATGTGCCCGGACTTATAATTTTAACTCAGTAATTGGTTTTAATAACACTGTAGAAGTCATAAAAGTTTTATTTATAATATGTGCATTTTATGATTTGGGCAAAGTGTTTTCTAAAGAATCTGTAAGTATGTAATATTAATATATATATATATATTTCAGTTGTTGAAAAATACAAGATTAGGCCTGAATCTGGTCGAAGAGAAATAGAATTATTTAATGTTCTGTCACCGTGGAGTAAATATTCCTTTAGGGTGTCAGCTATAAATTCATTGGGTAAAGGCGAACCAAGTGATCCAAGTCCGATCTATAATACAGACAAAGATGTTCCTCATGTTGCACCGTCAAATGTCGGAGGTGGTGGTGGAAAAGCTGGGAGTCTTACTATTACTTGGGATGTAAGTTTAATTTTAATTTTATTTTTTATTCATAGGAGCAGGTATTGATGTTTCTTTTTGAGATGCTGGTGTATTAGTCAGTACCTCCCAATGCATCACTAAAAATAGCACCTCTTGATTCCTGTGACATTCAGTAACCCTAAATGCTGTTCCTGACTCGTCTAATAAAAATTCTTTCTTTCTTTCTTTCTTTTTTTTTTGTTACTTCTTTTTTTTGGGGAGGGGCATTAATACAATGATTCTTGCTCTTATTGTAGCAGGTTACTTGTATATTTTTTCATATTTTTCTATATACCTTTCTCAGTACATGCTTTTTCCTTCATATAAGCCAGAATAGTTTATGCAAAATGTATTCTGTAAATTTGTATGCAGCAGTCATATTTCTAATATATTTTTGTTTTATTTTCTTATTGGTCACCTTATGTTTAAGACTATTCGGAGTTTGATTTTGAATCATTTGGAAATTAAATTATTTACCAAAGTATAAGAAGCCTGTTGGAAAATAAATACTTTAAATGTGAAAAAGTTGTGTTCGATTAAAAGAATTGTGAATTAAAACAAAACTGAGTATACGGATACACAAAAAATAATTTAATGATATGAAGTTTTCTTACTTTCTTTGAATATATATATAACTGAGCCAAGCAAAGAGTTCCCCCTCTTCCTTCTGAAGAAGAGAGACCCATGTCTGAGTGCCCTCAAAGTCAATAGTTTAATTCAAAGTAAGGGTGAATAAACCTACACTAAAATAAGCTTGTTTTTTTGCTTAATTTAACATTTTGCATTAGTGTGTTTCTCTTCTTTTTGATTATTTCAAATAATTAATTGTTTTCCAGAGTCAAAATTTTTTTTGGTAATATAGCTAAGAATAATAAAATAAAAGTACATTTTTATTGCATATTTGGCAGCATTTACCAGATTTTTGTAACTGTTAGGAAAATTATTTTAGTTTTACAATCTGTATATATGAAATCAATTTTTTATGAATTTTGCAATTTTTCTGAGAATGTCAATAATTAATTCCAAATTGCCAATAATTTTGTGTTTTAAGTGCTTCTTCTTGGCAGATATGTGTGTTTCTCAAATTTGCCTCTTTTATTGTATCAAAGAGGAATTCTTTCCTTTTTATGCATGGTTAGTTTGACAACTTAAGTACTAGACTGGCTACACAAACTTTAATTTGTTGATATCAAATTTCCTCACAGTTATTTAGTATCATAAAGTCATTATATTATTAAAATAATGGTGTTATTGGGGTTTGAATTAGTTTTTGCTGTTTTCTAACAAATGGCATTACATGTATGTAGTTTAAAATCTATGTGGAAATGTGCAAGCAAGCTAAATTCAGTGTATATTATTTCGCAGCGTGAAGCACATAGAATTCTTGTTGAGACTTATGACATGTAGACAAAGTGCAGAGATTGGTTCAGACACTTCAAAAGTAATGGCTTTAATGTTGAAGATGAAGAATGCTGTGGCAAACTGCAAAAGTTTGAAGATGAAGAATTGAAGGCATTCGTGAAGTATGAAGACTCATGTCAAATGCTAGCTGAATTTCCAGAATCATTAAGAATTTATCACACAACAGTTGATTTAAAAGCTTTGTCACTGGGGCCATACCAGTTGAAGTTGAGAGATGTCAAAAGGTGTCTTTTTTTTACATATGAACAGCTTTTTCAGTTGCAGAAAAAGAAAGTTTTTTTGCATCGTATCGAGACTGTTGGTCAAAACTGGATATACTTTGACAATCCTAAGCATAGAAAATGATGAGGTAAGCATAGCCATGTATCATGTACATAATTCCAAACTTTTGTGCTGCATTTGGTGGGATCAACTGGTTGTAGTTTTTTATGAGCTGCTGAAACTAAGCAAAAACATGGGAGATTGTTGTAATCAACTACAAGTTGTAATCAACATGGCAAAGTGATTTTGCAGCATGATGCTCAGACACATGTTGCAAACCTGAGGAAAATCTACTTGGAAACACTTAAATGGGAAGTTCTGCCACACCCGCCATATTCACCAAGCACTGCTCCTTCTGATTGATTATCACTTGTCCCAATCGATGGCCTTTTTGAGCAGCGTTTCTTCCTTGTTTGAGTGCCCTTGTGTTTTGCCAATGTGTTGAGTGCATTTTTATAATGCTTGTTGGGCAGCGTTATGACAGTGCGAAAAAATGGTTTGACTCTTGGATAGCCTCAGAAGACATGTTGTTTTTTGACGTGCAATTCAAATACTGCCAGAAAAATGTAATGGCTAGTGACGGACAGTACATACAGTGATATATTTTTTACTAGGAAAAAAAAAACATTAATTTTCATGGAAAACTAGTGAGCATGTGTTCAACAACCCGATATATTAAGGTAACATTATTTTAAGAAAATTTATATGGAACTGAACATTTTTATTTTCCTTCTTTTCTTATTAAAAAATATCTTTATGTTTCATGTGTGGCAATGTTTGGAATATCTTGATTGTGAAATTTTAACAAATTTATTAATGATATGAAGCAGAATTCCAAATGTTCCTTTTGCAGAGCCAACTAGATATAATAGATATGTAAAAGTAAAATTAATTTGCATAATTTTCCATTTTTTACAATAAATATTTTCTTCTTCCTCCCTACTTAAAAGTAATTAGATATGTACCAGTTTTTTTTTTATAATTTTTTTTTTTTTAAATATCCGTCTGCCCTTCCTCACAGTGTCCTGAAGTTTATGCTAGTAAAATTAACATGTATGCTTTAGATACAGTTACTTTTTCATTAGATTTTGTTACGTAGGTAGTGTGAAAAAGATAGTTTGCCCCAGAAATGGGGTGAGGCTTGAGGAAATAAAGAAAATTAATATTAAGCATCTGAATATATATAAAACAAGAAGCAAAGAAAGGAATTCAAGGTTTATGAAGGAAAAATAATATTACTTTGCAAACTATTATGTGTTGCTGCCATAAGTTGAATTGTAAGAGCAATTAGTTATCATATTAATTTCACTACATAAACTTTTTGAGTATGTGTAATTTTACCAAATACTTATTGTATTTAACCTATCAGTTTTAAGAAAAATGAGAGGAGCAACTGATAAAAATATCTTTCCAACAAATTTTGTTGTGTGGATGATAAGAAGAGGGAAATATAATGTATGATGTTTAATTGGGTTAGTGTTAATTAATATTAATTTTTTTTTTCACCCCACTTAAAATTTTACTGTGCAGTCAACTCCAGATTAACCAGGTAATATCAAGGGATACGTCTACATTTAACTCAAATTCATGGTTAATCCAAGGGCAATTAAGAGAACTCTGAAAAGAGGATTAACACATACTAGATTACACTAGTAGGATCTAGGATATAAAATAACACTAGTAGATATAGGATAGCACTAGTAGAAAAATACTATTGATAAGTTGTCTGTATTTTCAAGCAGTTTAATATAGAAAATTAATTCATTTGGTTACATAAATTAATATTTTATAAGCAAAAACTACAAACTGTGACGAACAAAAAACATAATTTAAAAGGAAAAAACTAAATTATAGTTGACATTAAAAAGTGACATTTATGAGAGAACTTGAACAACATCATTGAAATCAAACTTAGGTAAAAAATGTCAGTTAGGTCTTATTTTAGTACAAAGTTGTTTTTACTCACAATTTTACACAATTAAATTGCATTACTGTGCAGTCAACTCCAGATTAACCAGGTAATATCAAGGGATACATCTACATTTAACTCAAATTCATGGTTAATCCAAGGGCAATTAAGAGAACTCTGAAAAGAGGATTAACACATACTAGATTACACTAGTAGGATCTAGGATATAAAATAACACTAGTAGATATAGGATAGCACTAGTAGAAAAATACTATTGATAAGTTGTCTGTATTTTCAAGCAGTTTAATATAGAAAATTAATTCATTTGGTTACATAAATTAATATTTTATAAGCAAAAACTACAAACTGTGACGAACAAAAAACATAATTTAAAAGGAAAAAACTAAATTATAGTTGACATTAAAAAGTGACATTTATGAGAGAACTTGAACAACATCATTGAAATCAAACTTAGGTAAAAAATGTCAGTTAGGTCTTATTTTAGTACAAAGTTGTTTTTACTCACAATTTTACACAATTAAATTGCATAAAATTGTGTGTAAAAACAACTTTCAAATAATGACATCATCTACTCTCACTGCTGTTATCATATAAATTTTTCCTTCCCTTTTTGTGTATTTGGTAATTTGTTTTATTTTATGCTGCTGATATGTGATAATAATTTTTCCATCATTATGCAGTAAACAAATAGAACTTCTTTCCCCCCCTTTCTCTATCTCTCTTTTTTTTTAAGCTAGGACCCATTATTTAATCTGTCCCAGTTATTTGAGATTTGACTATATTTTAAAATGGGTTAAGTTTTGAGATAACTACATAACTATTTTTTGCCACTTTTTTCTGATTTTTGTTTCTCATTTCCCAAGTCTTCAGCTCCACTTGTAATTTATTTCATACAGGATTTGTTACACTTTCAATGCAGTAATGCTTTTTCAGATTTGTGCAAACACAGATTAATATTCTGTTGATATGACAAAATTCTTGTGTAAATTTGCCAGCATGGGGGAAAATAAAAGTACCCGTATGAATGCAAGGTACAATAATCTCTAACGATGACCACCTCTGAAAATGACCAAACCAATATTTTTTAAATTTTTATTTAACACGGTTTCCAATGTTCTGTAAGATGACCACCTTCACAGATGATCAAAATTATTTTGAACAGTGAAGTGTCTCAAAGAAAATTTATGAGACTTTTAAACTTTCTCAAAAATATAAATTATCGTGATTTAAATTTTGGTAATACATTTCTTCAGTTCTAATGATTTGTCTGAAATGTAGCTTAAATTCAAAATATAATTTTTGTGCTTTTATAATATTATGGATATAATAGAATATATTGTAATTTTATGAAATGTTAGTACCATTGAATTTTTTTTTTTTGGGTAGCCATTACCTCCACAAGAATGGAATGCTCCCGAAATATGGTACAATGTGTCATACAAACCCGCTAATTCTGATGCTAAGTTCCAAGAACTCTCGTTAAAAAGTTGGCATAATATTGGTTTGTTTGTGATAAATGTTGGGGAAGAAAACTACTACAAACCATATTTAGTAAAGGTGCAAGCTATCAATAGCATTGGACCTGGGCCTTATAGTGAAGAAGTAGAAATATATTCAGCTGAAAACAGTAAGTTTTTAAATTTAAGGTATTTTTATTTGCAATTTTTTAAATCATATTTATCTGAAAGCATTTATACTACTTAAAAATAATTACAGTACAAAGTCCGTATATCCTTCTCAAAATTATCCAGACATCCAATGTCTGGAATGATCTAAAATCTGGACCGTAAAGCCAGAAACCAAATTTTTTTTTTAATGCTTTACATATGCGCATTTGATTCTGGTCTCCATAACAAAACAAATCGAGAATCATGATTCTTAATTTCACTTCGGCATTAAATAAAATACCGTATTATTGAAGAAACAATCATTTTAGTATAAATTTGTGTGATCAATAATTTGGCTCCATAGTTGCATATCTGCTTGGCATACATCTCAAACCGAAACATTCTACGTAAAAGCATCGTTAATTTTATACCTACTAATATTTTATATCCATGATGCCAATCTGGCGAATCATTATTTATTATATTTTGCTTTCATCACCATACGTTTATCAACACATGACAACTTGAGTAATGACTCATGCAGCGATACCTAAACAATATTATTTTATATTAATAATTGAATAACAAAAAGTATGGAAACCTTTTATATTAACATTATGTTTGGCGGTGATTACAGATTTAAGTTAAACGCGCTAAATGTTGAGTAGGAAAAATTTAACAAAAATTTCTTTCCATATGCTAAAAATAGATCTTGTTAATGATATTCATAGGCCAAAAGATTACATTTAATATTATTTGAATTAAGAATAACTAATTTTTTATTCACATAAACTCAATCAGCACCAGAATTTAGGGAAGACAAAATTTTTGGAATTTAGAGAAGCACTGAATGACAAGATTAAGGGATGATAGAATTTTTAGAATTTAGGGACAGCACTGGGGCCCAAAATTAAGGGGTGGCAACAATTTAGAACTTAGGGAGGCACTTGGTAGCAGAGTTTAGTAACTGCAGAGACTGCATCAGGTGGCAAAATATCTAGCGCCAGCCGTCAATAAGTATATGTTGGAATTTATTTATTCAGGACTCAGAAAAGTGTGTGCAAGAAATAGAGGTAAGTATAATAAATAATTAAATTATTAAAATTCAAGCTTAATTGTCTCAGTGCGCGATAGAAGCAAAACACAATTTAACAGAGCAACTTGTCTTTCGTCGCCAATCTCATGATACATAGCCAGTAATGTATAGCGGATGCTGTTAAGCTAGGCTAAAATGATGCTTCACTGATTCCAAAGAATTCAGTTAATATAACAGATTGTGCTGTTCTGATTTGATTCAGCTTATTATTTTTTTGCAGGCTCTTATAATTACAGCAATTTTATGAAAACTAAAGTTTGAAATTTCGATTATGTTGAAAAGAGTCTGTAATTCTGGAGCTCCAACAGGACCTACAAAGCGAAAGCATGTTTTGATGTCCATTAAACAAAAAGTGGAATTGCTGTAAAAAATGGATATGGTTATATCCTTTTCAAAATTATGCAAGGAGTATGGCATTGGAATGTCAATTGCATCTGGCATAACAGAAAAAGGGACTTTATGAATTTTTCCGACACCCCACTCGCAATATAACAGAAAAATTATTCGCTATGCTAAAAGTGATGATTGAATGGTTGGATAGCATTGCAGCGAGGACGTGCCATTAACGAACCCAATGCTAATGGCTGAAGCCAAAATATTTCATGAAGAAGTGAACTTAAAAACTGAGTGTACATATTTGACAGATTAATCGTCGTGGTATAATGCAATAAAAATTTCAGGTGAAAAAGCTCCAGCTGATACTGAAGCTGCTGAACTGTTTGCAGGTAAATTCATTGAGCTCATTAATAGTGAAACATTATCTCCAGGACAAATTTAGAATGCTGATGAAACTGGTCTTTTCTGGCAATATGTATCGCGAAATACCTTGGTAACCTCTATAGAAAAGTTTCCAACTGCTGCAAAACATTCCAAAGCTAGACTAACAATTTTAGCATGCTCAAATGCTGCAGGAATGCAATAATTGGGAAAAATACATGACCTCGAGCATTTAAAGGAGTAAAAATTTTTACCGTTATATATCGTGCAAATAAAAGAGTATAGATGACACAAGCGTTAATGTCTGATTGGCTTGAAAGTCATTTCGTACATGAGGCTCTGTAAAATCTGAATTCGGTTGGTTTACTTGATGACGCAAAAATTGTCCAAATTCTAGACAACTGTTTGGCTCATATTTCACTGAAAGTTTTAATGAAAGATAATGTATCCATGTTATTCATTCCTATAAACTGTATGTCCCTCATTCAGCCTATGGATATCAGAATAATGTGTGCACTGAAATGCAAATATAAAGTAGCATTTTTAAAATACATGCTAAATTTCTTGTATAATGGCAAGACTGTTCAATTATATCTGAAATATTTTAGCATAAAATCTACTGTGTGAAGCATCATAAGATAGTGGGAGGATGTGCCTCCAGATAATTTTAAAAATGCTTGGCATAATTTATTACCGGCTATCATATTTCAATGGTGAGGATGATGAAAATGATAGCCGCGAGTTTGAAGGCTTTTGGATATCGCAAAACAAAGGTGAAATTTTTCAATTAATGGATTTTGCAAAAAAATGTGGAGAAGCAATGAATGAAATAATAAATGGAAATATAACAGAAGTTGTTCATTGCAATGACAATGCGAGAATCATCAATTACTTAAAATGAACGGCAAAATCTGTAGTATGGTTCTAGATCCAGAAAATACCGCTACAGATAGTGAAGAAAGTGAGAGACAGGTTATTGAAAACGAAAAAAATTTCTATTGACAGGTTAGTCGGAATTCTCAATTCAGCAACTACAGGACTTGAGCAGTGGAACTTTGTAACTGAACAAGAAATTATGTCTGTCTATAGAATTGAGGAGAAAGTGTTAGCACAAAAAAAACAAAGCAGTTTAAACAATTTACATTCAAAGAAATGTTTAATAAAGTAAACAAATAAATATGATTTTTTTTTGTAAATTTTGATCCCCTTTAGATCATAAATGCTTCATTATTTCATAAATCATGATTTCATATTTTTAATTTTATAATTTTAACATGCCATCTTAGTAGATTTAAACTGATGATCTAATATCAAGAAAAATCCCAAATCCGGAATGGCTGAAGTCCTGATGAGTCTGGATCTCAGACTTTGTACTGTATTAAGTTGAAAGTTATTGCTATTGTAATTGATTAATGGAATATGTGTAGGTTTCTTTGGTTATTTCCCCAAAATTTAAAGAAATTAGTTACTTCTTTAAATTTTTGTACAAATTTTAAATTGTGCATGCCTTTTTTTTTTTTTTTTTTTTTTTTTTTTTTTCTAAATATTTAGTCCCACAAGTGCAGCCTTCTCAAGTATATGCTATTCCATTCAATTCAACTGCCTTAAATGTTACTTGGGCTCCATTGGAGTTGAACAGAGAAAAAATCCGGGGAAAACTTATTGGATACAGAGTGAGTTGAATTCTGATTTTACACTAAATTAATCATAATGCTTCAGAATACTGAAACAAATCTAAAGAAAATCTTAAATTTAATAATAAATCAGTAATATCTTTGATTCGGTAGTGAACTCTTTAATTTCATTATTACTTTAAAAAAAAACCTCAGTATATGAAACTGTTCAAACTAATATTTTTTTTAATAAACAACAAGTATTTTTTTATTTTTATCAGCAGTAACACAAGGTCATAAAAAAGGTGGACCTGCTTAAGTAGTAGTAAATCACCACAGATTTGGCAGAAGGATTTATCAAAAATCATTCATATAGGTTTTTATGCCAAAGTAATTTGAAAGTCTTGAATTATTGACTATAGGGAATGGGTGAAACAATGCACAGAATATGCACAGAAGCTTTTTTGAATAATAAATGACTGAGCCATCTTTAATAAGCCAATTTTAATGAAGATGAGCAATAAAAAAACACAGCGCAAATTATATTGTACACAGAATATAAATCTGTCGTAACTGTTCTATGCAATTTTAAAATAATATGTGGGATGCAGTCTCTTATTGAAAAACTCATTTGTCATTCTTGTTACAGTCCTAACAGACATGATTCATCATGCACAAATGGAAACAGAATATCATTTTAATATCTGTGAGACATCCAGTGTAATACATATTCAGATTTACTAATTATATGGGAAATAATATGAACTTCCATGTTTATTTAGAAGTATAAAATGTTATCGGAAATACTTTTTCTAATAAGTCTGTTTAAAATTAGGTTCATTTTTTTTTCCAAGTAAATGTGCATTCTATTTAAATCAGTATCTTAGAAAAGTTAATTACCCAAAAATAATCAGTGAATCAGAAAAGTTCATGACCTTTTTCAGTTGAGGACCACTCTTATTCTTGTCTCCTTTGAAAGCAGTTTTTTTTAGTATATATATATATATATTACAATATACTTTTAGTTTTTAAATACAG
>KK120283.1:75018-108010 GCA_000611955.2 Stegodyphus mimosarum
ATACCAAATCTTTGAAAAGGAAGTTAAAAAAAAAATTTTTTTTTTTACTCTTTGTTTGAAATAATTTTCCAAATTATAAAAAAAAATAAGGGAAAAGGTGTATATTTTGTACAAAGTATAGTAATGGTTAAAACTTATTCTATGAATATTAAATGCATTGAGCAATCCCTATCTCGCATTTTTAATGTTTATATTTTAAGTATTGTAATAGTTTATGATATGCACTTATCTTTTGTACTTTTTAATGCTTCATGAATGTATGTAAATAACAAATTATAAAAAAAAATAAGGGAAAAGGTGTATATTTTGTACAAAGTATAGTAATGGTTAAAACTTATTCTATGAATATTAAATGCATTGAGCAATCCCTATCTCGCATTTTTAATGTTTATATTTTAAGTATTGTAATAGTTTATGATATGCACTTATCTTTTGTACTTTTTAATGCTTCATGAATGTATGTAAATAATTTTAATAAGTATATTTCTTCTTACTTTTGAATTTTATATTATATTATTTATTTATTTAAATTTTAACCATGTAAGTCAATTTGGAAGGCTAACTTCTACACATATGAGGCCAGTTTAAAATGTTTTTTGATGTCAAAAGTTAAAGAATATGTTTTATTTAACCGATATAAAAAATACATCTTGGAATAATAAACATGGATCATTTCAAGGATCTTTTATTGATATTTACTTCAAATTAACCTATCTCTATAATTTTACAGAAGGAATAACATTGAGACTAAATGTAAGATATCACTTATAAGAAATTCGAAATGTTATTTTAAATAAATATCTTTATAAAATGTTAACCCTTTACTGTTCACTATCCTTTAAAGTTGGAATTACAACTAGAAAAGTTACTTAGGTCTAATGGAGTATGCAGGTATAACTTTGTAAAGACTACGTAATGTTTTGAATCTGTACAGTGAAGCTTGTAAATGAATAGAAACATTTGCATATGAATGCAAAAACACAATATTATACCCGTGTAACTGATTTAACATAACCCAGGGTATACCAAGGAGAGGCTTGATACTCTATACCCCATCCTTCTCCCAAGAAATCTTGGTAATATGAGTTTTTGTGAAATAATGAGATAAGTATTTACAGTTCTTGCATATATATTCATGTCCTATGTACAAAAATATTTATAATCTTCTATTTTTTGACATGAAATTTTACTAAGCACATCGCACCCTTCTGGCAAAAGCACAACCCAACATTGCAGGCTTTGCACTTGAATCTTGTTTTGTGCAGCTTCGCTTTTGTGCTTGTATGCACATCACATGTAAGTAACCTTCACCGACATGTGTTCAATGTTGTATTTTTTATCTGTGGATACTTTTATTTTAAAGCAGGGGATATCTTCAAGGCTTTGTCTCTTCAGCGTAGTTATTTTAAAATGCTTCATGACTCGGAGAGAATAAAGCAAATTCAGATGGAATTCTTTGACTTTTTTTATTTCATCTCCGGTTAGCATTTTATGTAGTAGTAGCTGAACAGCTACATCTAGAAAATTGAAGAATATGTGTTGCCACTATTCCATTTTCCTAGACAAAAAAAATGAATACAGATGTTTTCTCTTGTCTTCACTTGTGTAAGAACTGGCGGTGCAGTGTTGAGGGAACACCTAATTTTATTCAATGATTCTTTGTATGTTTCTTGTACAAAAAATTAAAAATAATATAAAATAAATAGTTTAGAGTACAGCCAATGATATAACATTAAAAACTTTTTTTTTGAAGCAATCTTTATATATATTATATTTCTTGTACATATGGGGATTTTAAATTACGCTTCACATCTGCTTGTGTGGTGTTGCCATCCATGATCGAAAATGGAAATTTAAAGTAGATGGTAAACTTATTTTCATCCATTTATAATTGAATTTAATGGTTTGAGAAGCTAGCCAAGTTGGATGTTTCCCATATAGGAACATTGAACAACAAAAATGCCCATAAAATATAATTTAAAATAATACACGTATTCAAAGAAAGGCACCAAAGTCAGTTTTCATAAACGAAGCTATCAAGAATTTGAATGTTTGTGCATTGTGTTTGTATGTAATGTGCTATATAAATCATGAATTTTTTTATGTATTACATGCATGGCCAGACACCTAAAATAGTTGTTATAAAAAAGAAAAAATATATATAATTTTAATGAGTCCATTTGATCTAATTTCTCATACTAAGTTAACAATAATAGAGGAAAAGAATTACATTTATTGCTTGGTTTGTTAATAGCAGGGAAATTAAATAACTTATGATTCGCCAAATGGTACATGTGGAAGAAAAAATATTTTATTTTGGGCAATGGCAACACATTTCTTATAAATCCTGAGTTTTCTGATTAAATTTAAAACATAAATTATCTTACACTTTACTGAATGGCAGTACATTGCTTTTAAATTGTCAAGTTTGTTAATTAAAATGTCATTAAACTCACACAAAATGGTTTTGGGTGTTTTTAAGTGCCACCATTTTTCCACAGTGAAAGGAACACGTATACATATAGATTCTTATTGTTATTAAATAATAGAAATAAAATAAGAAAATTTAAGTTGTATATGTAATATTCCAAATATTTTGATTAAAAAAAGAAATATTTAATAAGAACTTTTTCACATATTTGGCTTATTATTAAAATGTATTTGGGAACAGAATGACACTTATAGAACCATGGGAAAATTTCATTTTCCCTATGCTAGGAGCTTAAATTGAAATATAAAATTTCCTATGCTAACTTACTACTTGTAAATGAAGAAATATTTGCATGCATTAAAATGCATGAAAATATTAAAATATATAATGTCATGCATATTGCATAATTTGTTTTAGATTTAATCTGTGTTAATTTTTTAAAATTTGTTATTATTTGTGGTATTTGTTTTAAATTATAATAATATTTTTAGGAGAAGCATCGGCAGCATACTATACTATGTCTACTGGAAGCTGCTGTACATACCATATGCATGTTATTTTGGTTATAATCTTGGTTATGGCCTTCAACAGAGACTTTCTAGTAAGTGTTTGATTAGCCTTCAAGTCTGCTGATATTAATAATAAGGTTTGATAATAAAATTCGAGGTATGCTGCTGGTGTAAGGAAAGTTAAAAGCACTGCAGCAAATTATAATCAAGAATATTCAAAATAATTCATCTTCTTGATAAGACATTAATTTGACTGTTTTGTCATGTTCAAAACTGATTTTATTATAATTTATTGGAATATTGTTCAGTTGGGTGTCATGGTTTTCTTGATGTGCTCAATATACATGAAACTTTCTCTTCCAATGCAAATTCCATTTGGGGAACAGAAAGAATTTGGCTGGAGCCAAGTCTGGTAAGCAGAATGCGTAACTGAGCCCAGATTCAGTTTCAGGGTTTTCGAGACACTTAGACGATCCTTAGACATTTGATGCTTCCTGTAAAGTGAAGATTCCTGTAAATTTGATGCTTCCTGTAAGGATTCAAAGTAAATGCACTGTTATTTAGGTACTACTTGTAAAAACACCTTAGAATGTATTCTTCAAAAATCAGTGACCTAGATGGCTACATATGTCACCTGTGTTTGCAGTGAGACCTGTCTGAGCCTGGGATCTCCACATTTGACCAAGCATTGCATCACAGTCAGTGCTGAGTTTGCTCTTAAATTGCCATTGATGAGGAACCAGGTGCTGCATTTTCACAGGTGATGTATTCTCACACTTCAATAATATGAATTATCATCATCAAGTGATTAAGAATTTCCAGATGGAAAGCATGTTTAAATTTCTCCACGATTTCTTAAAAATTTATGATCATTCAATGCTTTTCCATCAGTTCCTCAGGTCATCCTAGGTGTCTGTAATTTTTTAAAATTTTTAATTATTGTAATTTTGTTTCTGATTGTCATAACTTGACACAAAAGTTGACTTCATCCTCGTTGCCTTTTCTTTCCTATCAAAAATCAAGTATACATTTCAAACACAAGACTATGAGGTAAGATATTGTCTCAGTGAGCAGTGTTAATCATTTTATTGCTGATATGCCTTATTTTAGGCAAAATGGCATTCTTTCTCTGTTTCATATGATGGAATCCATGATTTAAGAGCCAGGCTACTGACCTTCAGAAATTGAATAGAATTACACTTAACCGAATCTTTATATCTTGCAAAAACACATAAATTGTTGTTCTTAAGATTTTGATATATGAATTTTTTTGGGGGGAGTCAGTATTAGCAGAATAACAGCAGCAGTCCTAGAATTGTCAAGCCTTATATTTTTGAAAAAGTTGTAATGTGTAACAAAATGTAGCAGTCAGTGTCTTTTTTAACTACTTTTTTTTTTGCATAATTTTAATGTTTTCTTTCCATAGGTCTAATGCATTTGATCTTCATATTCATACCATATGGGATCTCATTACTCAAATAACATCTGGTGCCTTGTTATGAATCTCATTATCCAGAATTGCATAGAGTACATTAAGTGATGCAATTAAAAATATTCTTGCTCTTTGTAGGAGTGTAATAGTTATCTATAGATTACTTGTCTCCTATGATTGGAAACAGGAAGCTGAATTAATTACATGTGAAAAAATTTCTGAAAATTTTGTTCCGGTGATATTTGAATATTCAATTTTTTTAGAATTGTATAATTATTATGATCATTATTATTACTACAATTTCTGGATGAAAAGTTGCATTAGTTGTTAAAATAATTTTGTTATCAAATTTTATATACTTTGATTTGTTTTTTTAAATATAGTACCAGAAGTGCTTAAGTAGCAGCTAAAATGAGACCTAGTTATTTTTTAAATTTAACTCCTCATCAGTTGAATTTTATAATAAACCCAGTTGAAGGGGAATAAGAAAGAAAAAATAAATGTTAAAAATACAATGAATGAAACAAAGTTTTATTTTTTGTTCTTTCTTCAATTATCTTTTGAAATTATTTTAAATTATTAACATGTATATGCTATTATTGGTGTCAGGTATTAAGCATAACATTTTGTCTGGGCAATTCTCATTAATTTCACAGCAGCTGAATTTTTAATAAATGTTGAAAAAAGAGAAAAAAATGCAGAAACCTACAGGAGATGAAACTTGCAGGAAGTTGCATTTCTTATTATATTCTGCACTTTTTAAACATATCTTAAATGTCAAGAAAAATTTACATTTGAGGTTCATATTTCAAACTAAATTGTTCTTTGAAGCATTTTATGTTGAGTTTTTATTAACTGATGATTAATTCATTTTTAATGATTGCTGTTATTTTAATTGCAAGTAGGATACCCTTCTTAATGCTATAAATGATTTCATATCTTGTAAAATTAAATTATCTTGCAACTGATTTACAAAATTTAGAAATGTTTAAATTTTTGTTATATTGTAGTAAGACATGCATTTAATGTTGAATTATACTTTTATATTAATTGTTGAAGGAATTATTATTACCATTTTGTATTATGTTTTCAAGAAAGTTAAATTATTTTCATTGTTTTATTGCATTATCTTGAAAAATAGCTTAAACATCAAAATTCAGCTGTTCTTCAAGATTCAGTGTACAATAGTTTTTTTTTTTAAATAAGAATTAAATGCTTTTTTGAAGAAATTTTGCAGCACGGAGTAAACATGCACAAAAGTAATAATATTTATGCATTCACATTTTATATTTTTGTTTATTTATGTTTTTAATCATGTGAAAATTATTCTGTAGAGTGGTGTTGGTTTGATATTTAATATATATCATATATTTGTGATAGTAATATTTTAACATTTTGAAGAAACTATAATTCTTTTAGTTTAGTGTTTAGCTGTTAGATTGTTTGCAACTTTGACTGCTATAAGGCAGAAATTTCATATATTCTGTTTTTTATGAAATTAGAATCCACAATCACACAAAGTGTTTTTCTTTTCCTTTAAGTAATTGAAATACACATAGCCACAGAGTATTTCCAGTAGACATTTGGTATTGGAAAAGGGGTGCATTATTGTATTTTTTATTTTAAAAAAAAAACATATGCACAGTTTTGATTTATTTATTTGCACACACAAACATATACATATATATTCAGTTTCCACATCAGTACTAACTACTGTGTGTTAATTCTAGCATATAAGATTTCTGATTTGTTTTTTTATACCAATACATAGTAATTTATTAATTACATTCCAAGTGGGTCCATGAAGTCAAAGTTTCAAAGAATAAAACTTGACTGAATTACAGGTGGCAAAGCAGTTTTGGGTACCTTTTTTTACCCTTTAATTATCATTATTTTTATTTACTTTTGTTATTTTTGGCAGCTAAATGTAAAAGTCAATCAGTAAAAGCTTGAGTATCTGGACAGCCCGAGAAATACCGAATTCTGGATAAATGAAAATTTCAAATATTGTTGTGGAAATGCAGATATTTATGATAAAATCAGTTAATTTTCAGAATTTTGCTGAGCCATTTCATTAACATTCTTTAATATCCTACATGTGTTAACCTGTACGATACACATGTTATAAAATGTATATAGTTTACTTTTCATTACTTTGTTGATTGAGATTTCCTCTTATTTTTTCGTGTGAACTTTTGTTTGCCATGCAGGAAGCTAAACTGCATTGGTTACAAGTCATAATCCATATTAGCATTGAAATTAAATCTTCATAAAATATCCTGGATTATTTTCCCTAAAATATAATAACTCTGCTTATAGAGCATCATTATCAGCAGTCTCCAATACCTATGTTCAGATCATTTCCAGAAGTGGCCAGCATGAGCTTTCACTGCATTTCCTCTTATATTTTCATACCAACTTTTGTTTGCTGTGCAGGAAGCTAGACTGCATTACTTAGAAGTCATAGTCGTTTTTAGCATTGAAATTGACTCTTCATAAAATGTCCTGGATTATTTTCCCTAAAATATAATAACTGTACTTATAGAGCATCATTATCAGCAGTCTTCAATACCTATGTTCAGATCATTTTCAGGGGTGGCCAGGATGAGCTTTTACTGCATTTACTTAAAAAAAAAAATCTCATGTATTTTATTTATATCATTCAGATAATCCTCATTACTTTCTTGTTTACACAGTGTGAAAGTCAGAGGCAGAATCTCTCTTACCCAGGCTTTGGCCTTATGAAGGAGCAATTTGTTATTTGTGTTTAATTATTTCTGATATTTATGTATATGTGTATGTGTTATAATTTAATTCAACAATGCTGAAATGATTTTCTATGTCATAAACCACTGTAAAAATAGTAATTAATTAGGTAGAAAATGCTACTTATTGAGGTATGAGCATCCTGGCCACTGCCTTGAATCTTACTGGAAATTTTCAGTGAGAAAGGGGCTTGTGATTAATTTAAGTTAGAATTTTTGTAAAAAAACAGTTGTGCAGTTAATTATTTATTAATGGGTGACCTTTTAATTTGACTTAGAGGAATTGAATATTTCTGTATTTTGGGGAATCGGGCATAGCTACGACGATTCAGGACTGAATGGATATTGTTCTATAAATGGTGAATGAAGTTCCCATGTTACTTTGATGAAGTTGAACAGCTTTCAATATCGATGTATCACCTGACCTTTATCCTGTTATTCTGGGAAAAATTCAAGTTGGATGCTATGATGTTATACTTTCCAACAGATAGTGCTTCCTATCCGTAACCCAACTCCAACATTTGGTATCGATTCTTGGAACAGTTTATGAAGTGGAGTGTGTATTAGTGTTTATATGTTGGTATTTCTATTTTAAGCATTAAAAAAAAATTATTTAAATTAATGCTTTTTTTCAGCTTTTACATAACTCATTTCATTTATTAAAGGCAATGAATTTTTAAGATAACATAATTCTGTAAAATATATTATTTATTATTAATATATGTTTGATTATTTATAATCATCCCAAAGGAGTGTTAGTTCAAAAGGGCTTTTAATTTTGGTTTGGCATTTTGCATCGATTCACTTTAAATGTCCACATCATTTTTGAAATTGTTGCCACCAAATATTATCACTCTGTGTTGTATTTAAAGAAATTAAATAATGAAGAATCTGCATAAATGTATGTATGTTTCTCGCATTGTGATAAAAAATGGTACCTAGAGCCATCAAATTTTGAAAGACTTAAGTCTCCACCTGAATGTGGGCATCTGGAAGCCCAAATTTGAAATTTGTTTTTTTTATCTATTTAATATTTTGTAATGCCATTGCTTCCTTTGAAGTTTGAAAAGTGATGCAGATACGTTTTTGTTTAAGAAACTCGACGACTTCAAAGCAAGCAATGGTAACACTGTACAGGAAAGAAAAAAAGAAAATTTATATCTCCATTGCACAAGACTGTGTATTGGAAATTCTAAAGATATGCTCACTTTAAAATTATTTTGCTATATTGCTGTTGAATTGAATTTCATGGTTTAAATGCAAAAAACATGATATTTAATAAATAAAAGTAACACAGTAAACTAAAAAAAAAAAAACACTCTTTGGGCATAATGTAAAATCTGAAAGCTTTCAGATTTTTTTAGCCCAAAGAAGCTCAGAAGGGCTATTAATTTCATTTTGGCATTTTGCGTTGATTCACTGTAAATGCCCATATTACTTTTCAAACTTGCCACCAAATATTATTGACCTGTGTTATATTTAAAGAAATTAAATAATGAAGAATCTGCATAAATGTATATATATTTCTCACATTGTGATAAAATAACAGTACCTGGAGCCATCAAATTTTGAATAACGTAATCCTCCTCTAAATATGGGCATTTGGAAGCCCAAATTTGGATTTTTTTTTTTTTTTAACCTAGAAGACAAAAAAACTGGTCAAATAATTGCTTTATGCCATTCCAGAGGTCACACTTTTGATTGGGCTCTGCAAAGAGAGTTGTACTTGAAGGTGTACATATGAAACTTATACATATGAAACTAAGTTTTTCCAAGTGTGAATACACACATACACACACACACACACACACACACAAAAAAAAAAAAAAAAAAGATTTTTATATTTTCCCGCTAACTAGATGGTAAGGAATTTAAAGTTTATAGATTTAAAAAATCATTGCAATTCTAACAGTAATTTTATTTGACCGTCAATTTGTTAATAAATAAGCAACTCGATAATATAGTTTTCTGATCTTCATTCAGAAATAATGGAACACTAATTTCATTCACTCTTATTATTCATGTTTTTATTTTAAAAGTTAATTAAGGAAAAAGTAGTACATAAATTTTTACAAGTAGTAAACATTTTAAGAAACTAATTTCAGTATCATTATGTAGATTGAAATTCTAGTAATTGAGAGTTAACTCAGAATAAATTGTGGCTGGTGAGTTAATTTGCTCTACCATGTTCTGCTTTTCTGAAGACATTTGCATCTATGATTCAAAAGTACTGAGGTCAGTAACTGTCATTCTGATTTAGTAGAATAATAAAATGAAAAGAATATAAGTTCAAACTATGTAGTGTTTGATTATGTGAAGTACTTCCGTCCAGACATATGATAGACATAAGTTATAGACATCAAATCATTAACAGTTTTCCCTCTATTCCATTCATATTTTCATCTTCTTTCGTACGTATAAGGGGAAAAATCTGCACCATTGATATTTCTGGTCTCCGTCCGTGTGTTATACATCTGTAAAATGTTAAAACATTTAAAAGTTTTTGTGAAATGAGTTAAATTTGTTAAAAGATCCTTTTTTTAGTGTTTTTTAAATACTTTTTATGTAAAAATATATAGTGTGAATTGAAGTATTTTCTACATCCTTGTTTTTCTTGTATCATAATCATCCTTTTTCTGTATCTTGGTACATCTATTTTTGTTGTACAGACGCTCAAATTTCGAATTTTATACTTTTCTCAGCAGAAGAATTTATTTCTAAATAAAGTTATTTTGAGAAAACATAATAGTTGATTTTATTGGTTCTAATGTCTTGAACATTTATATTTTGCATTCATTCTAAGTTTTATTCAATTATTTTTATAATATTAATGATTTTTTTATTCAACTTCTGATATGCACCATTTTCTGCAAAATAAATTGAGGTGAAACATGCAAATTTTAAATTTAGGTAAACTTAGCCTTAACTTCAGAAGTTACTTTAAAGGGAATATGATGGAGTTCATTGTTCTTCAGAGAGTTAAAATATTCAGCAATATTTTGCTACTCAGACTAATGACTGTACAGCTAAGTGGCACAAACATGTGAAAAATAACAAAAAAGAAAGTGTGAAATTACATCCAAACATATGAAAGCAGAAACGTTTTTACAGCATAAAACCCGTGATCTGATGAAAAAATAATTTTTAATTTAAAAGCAATATAGTTGTGTAAAGTTTTTTAAAAAATTATTATTCATGCATATATATGTAATATGTAAACCAAATAGAAATTACGGTTCTGGATTCAGCAAATCAAATTTTGCTGGATTCCAGATAGGCTTGAATTTGTACAATATTTTTGTTTTAAAATAAAAGTAATACCTGTGTTACTATTTGATAAAATGAAATGCTTAAATAAATTAAAACTCAATTAAAATATTTTTTAATTTTAAAAACTTCATTTTGAACGTCTAAGTAAAAAAATATCAAAGCATTGTGTATCCTGTCATGATGACCTCTAAACATGACCAATATTTCTAGGAACATATATATATGCCTTACACCAATATATACAGAGTGTTTAAAAAAGAATCATCCGATTTTAAAAAATGATAACTCTTTCAGCTTTTAATGCATTTTGATTGAATAATGTATAGGTAGAGAAAGAGAGAAATCTAGAGTTTCATGCAGTATGCAACAGGTAGTGCTAATGTTCTTCCTTCGACCGCCACTTCAGTGTTTCTCCAAATGGTGACTGTGCAACAGTTTTGGGTTCTATGCATTGAGAAGTGCAAGTCCATTAACTGTTCAGTGTGATTTTTATATATAATATTTAAGTGTTCAACAACCTACCGCTCAGTGCATTAGGCAGTGGTATAAACAATGCCAAAACATGGGTTATCTGTATAAAAAGAAATCATCTGGCTGTCCCCACATATCAGTTGAAAATGTAGAGTGTATCCAACAGAATTTTGCACATAGTTCACAGAAACCTTTAACTTGGTTTGTAAAAAACTTTATGATTAGTCATAAAATTAATCTTTAAGTTTCTATGTTCAGTATTTATCATTCATACTATATGTATTGGGTGATTCTTTTTGAAACACCCTGTATAATATTCTTCTCTGGGATAATAATTGTCCAGCGCACAGAGTTCCCCTCCCCTGAAATCTTATATAATTTTAAATGTAAGCTTTTGATATTCAAGCTGTTATAATTTATAGACACAATTTTTTGCCACTGATTTGGCTTTTCTAATGTGAATTTCATTTTTAATCTGCTCAATAACTGGAATTCCATATTCCCCGATTTTTTACTGTTCTAAAATACAAATGCAATGGGTAAAATACATAGTGTGTACAAATGAAGCACTGTGCAATGCTATATATAAATGTTTTTATGTTATCCAAATCAAGTTTTCAGCATGCTCTAATGGATTTCATCCCCTTTGCAACATCAGCCAGTATAACCCTTTCATGATGGGCAACTCAGTCCTTGAACTGCTCTCTTGGAATGGTGTGCTAACAGGATGTACTGTCTTGTTGAGAAGGGAAATTTTTGCTGCTAAGTCTACCTTAGAAAAAAAAAATTCACATAAATTAAATTTGAGGTCCATTGCTTCAATTTTTGGCACATTATATATGAACATTTGATAGTTGTCAGAATTAATTTGAAAACGTTATCACTATATTTTCTTGTCATTTGCAGTATAAAAAAATATTTTGCTAATGCAGTTCTGTTTATTTACTCACCCTCTGACTTCTGCTTTGATTCCAAAACAAAATATCAAAAAAATAAAAAGCAGTGCAATGAAATGAAGGTTAACATTCTCCAGTCACTGTAACTGACATAGGCAACAAAAATTGATGAATAAACCTTCTACATATGTGGTCACCCATTCTAGGAATAAATTTAAATGGCGATTCATGTACGACAAACCTAGCTCCAAAATACAGTTAGCAATCAATGCATAAGTGACACACCCATCTTGAAAGAGTTACTAGCACATTCAGTTTTCACAGTCATAGACAAATCATAGGCTAATGTATACCATAATCAGCATATGGTATATATTAGCGAAGTCTTAGATATGCACGCCATCTTCATACTTTTCAACAATCTTTTTTCACCTCCATGGTGATCCTAACAATTTTCTTCATTCCTTGACTCTTCTCATTAACTTTCCTTAAACTCATGTTAAGAAATTTACAAAAAATGTATATACACAAACACAAAAACAGTTTATAGTGTGGGTTGCTTACTGAATGGTAGCAACAGCCAAATTGATGCTGAAGGCAGTTGTAGCATTGTCTAAAAAGAAGTGACAAATGTTGCTTGCACAGTCATGACTCATCAAATTTGAGTCATATTCCAAACAAGTGTCATATGCCAATATTTTCACATCCAAACAGGATGTATTTTAAAGCTGATGAATGCTGAGATAACAGTGCATTGTAAATCTTAACTGGTAAACTGTAGATTAAACAAAAAATATAAACCTTGAATTTAGGAACACATACCCATTTGCTGGGTTTTCTACCAGTATTCAGTGGTCTTATTATTCAGCCATTGGTAAGAAAATAAGTTTTTGATGACGGTTATTTCTTAAAACTGAGAATTACTAACTTTCCATTGTAACTTGCATTTCTAATTTAAAAAAGAAAAACTTTTTTAACAACTGTTACTTTTGCAAATAATGTTTATTATTGGTATTTACCAGAACTCGGGAATTTGAGGGTGGGAGGTAATAATGGTAAAAATCAGTGTTTTTGCAATCTATAATATTAATTATGTAGGAATTACCGCTTTACACTAGAGCTCAGCTTGCAAATTCACAACTTTTGTATCATGCTGGCACTCTAGGAAGGAGAACAATGTAACAGCATAATATTCCTTTGAATGATGAATACATTTTTGATTCAGTGGTTTAAGCATTATTAGCAATCTAATAGTTTGTAGCTTATGAAATCAGTATATCAGATTGTAACTAAAATTTTTCTCAATAGATGACATCATTAGAATTCTTTGCTCACTCACACATAGATCTTCACTCATTCAATTACACATAGCTGATAACCAAGGGCAGCTAGGTAACAGTGAAAATGCAAAACCATGAACTCATGCTCCAAAGAATATGCAAATTCCAGTGTAGATGTACAGTGCACCGAGTTATTCAAATGATGCATTCTCACAAAACGAGTGAAACAAAAAATAACAAAAGGAATCTGAAGAATCCATAATATTGCGTTGATCCGTCAGGCAGAGTAATGGTTTTGCAAACTGTTTTTCTATTGCAGAGGAACTGACAGTACAGAGAATGCCAGATGCTGACAACCAAGGCACTTGCAGCATACAGATGAGTATACACCAGGGGTATAGTGATCAGAATAAGAATTGCAGGTTAGTGGCACCTACATGTATCTACATACACTGGCTGTAGCAAAGATGGCTGGAAGAAAGGAATATGACACATTCCAGAGGTGGCAGTGCAGCTAGAATGACATCAACACACATGGACCGACATACCAGCAGATATGCAGTGGTGATCTCGCAGGCTATTTTCGTATTTTCGTTAACATTTTGCAGCAGGTGCAGGGTACTCGTGATGCTCTCATATCGACCAGAACTGTTATTCATTGATTGGAAACTGATGGGCTACACGAATGGCATCTATTAAGAAGGCTGGAATTGAGCCAATAGCATAGGTGCCTCCATTTTCAATGGTGTTGGGATAAAGTCACATGGACTTCGAAATGGCATAATGTGGTATTTTCCGATGAGTCACACATTTGTTTAAACAATGACAGTCACTGCGTTTGAGTCTGGTAGTGATGTTATGATAGGTCCAATTCGGCCACAACTGTGGAACACCACAGTGCATGGAAATGCAGTGTCATGATCAGTTTTAATAGCAGGTCATCACTAGTCATTATTGTTGGAAACATGAGGCGCAACGAGTGCTTGACATGCTCCATCCGGAAACGCTACTGGTACCCAAGTGTTTACCTAGCCACCTGTATTCTTGGATCTCTCACCCTCTAAACAAGTCTGGGACGTGACTGGATGCTGCTTCAGTGCACTGTGTTCAGAAGATGAACTGTGGCAAATGGACATCTATCTCTGAGGAGACAATCTACATGCTTTTTGCATCTGTACCTAGATATGTTGCTGCCAGTATTGTTGCCAATGGTGATGCTACAATTTACTAAGCATACTCTTTTTATAAATGTATCATGTTATAAAAATCATTGCAGATTGTTCATTGCAGTGTCTCTCCTTCTGTTGAGTTTCATTACTTTCTGCACATGTGTTCATGGTGTTTTATTTTTACTGTTATGTAGTACTGCACAGCATTATGAAGCTGCAAAGGTGATTTTTCAAGGAGCTTCCGTGCACTGGATAGGTAATAAAAAATTTAATACTAAATTTATCCTCTAATGAATCACAGATCAAGAGTCTACTGAAGTATGTGCTTATTAAACCATAAAATACTAATATTGTAGAATTATGATAAACCAAAAATTGATGTAATATACACTTGATTTTAAATGTAAACAACAAAATACAGAACAAAAGTCGAGATAGGGCATTGTTGGAACTTCAGAGATGTAAGATGATATGTAGAAATTATAAAATTAAAAATACCAAATAGTTGTTTATGAAATAATGAAGTGTTTATGATTTAAGGCAGTCAAAATTTTCAGAAAATGCTCAATATTTATTTTTTGTTTTATTAAGTATTTCTTTTGGTATAAATTTTTTGTTTCATTTTTTTTGTGTTAATACTTCCTCTTTCATTTTACAGATAGACATAATTTCTTTTGTTACAAAGTTTCATTGTTCAGATCCTATAATTGCTGTGTTCAGAATTCCCAAAAAATTATTTATCACTTTCATCACTATTAGTAGTGATATTTCTGGGTTTAAACACATACTACAGTTTTGCATTCTACAGCATTCTATGTCAAAAGAAGGTTGTTGTTTTGTCTAATTTTGAAATCACATTTTCTGAAGCTTGCTTTGTACCAATGCCGTTTTCACTCATGAAGGCTGCTATAGAAGACAGGTACCAAATATGCTGTCCCCTTGCACATCCTGCTATAGCTCCATTAATTAGAAATTCTTTTTGCCATATTTAAAAATTTAAACTTTATTTTGATAACATAGGCTTGAGAAAAATAGCTTGTATGTAGCTTGGGAAACATAACAAACTGGATCAAATTAGAAAGCTAAGTAAGAGTGAATTTTGTATGGGAGCTAGCAACAAGAGAAAACCAGTATGAGCAATTGCTATCTTAATAGCTAGTTCCTGCTATGTCAACAAAAGAAACAGTATTAGCAAAAACCCACTTCAAACAAATATATTAGATCGCATAATAACTGATACTGGATTCCAGACTTTGTACTTTATCAGTCTTAAAATAAACTTTTATTTAAGCATTCAGTGAAATTAGCTATCCAATCAATATGCATCAAAATCAAAACTCTCATACTTTGAACTAGGATTTCATCTCGAACATATTGCATAAACTTTTTGTTTCAAATGCATTTCGGAATTTTATTTGTACCAATGTAATTCTTCAAGAACACGGTACGTATTGACCTATTATGATGTGTAATTCATTTTACGAATATACTTCTCAACAGTAAAGAAAAAATGTGTTTAATCAACCAGGACTGCAAATAACTGAATCTTCTCTTCTAAATTATTACATGTATGTACTACTAAGAAAAGATTATTGCAAGCATATAAATGAGACTAGTTACATTATACAGAAAATGAAAATACTTAAATTAGTAATACAGTTGAATCCTGCAATAAAGAAAAAAACTTTTATAGCCCTGTCTGGTTTTCTATACACTTGATGTTATTTTATACTGTTACAGTAAACCTTCAAGACTATAAAAAAAAGGATATAACTAACAAACTGTATAGATATTGTAGAGACATTAGGTTATTTCGAAGCAGGAGACATGAAAAATGAGCAACGCCTTCTCCGGGAATCGAACCACGGACCTCTCGGTTATGCTTCAAGTGTGCTGACCACTACACCACAAAGGCGGGAGAAATACCTTATAATATCTTTAATTAATTATTTTTTTTGTATTTTCCAACTTTTTTGGAGGAGAGGGATACTGTTCTGTTATCGAGACTGGTACAAATTATAAAGACATAATAGTCACTTGTGCTTTTATTATTATTGTGTCTATCATGGATATGAAAATTTAGGACTTATCTAATGATGAAACATCTTCCATAAAATTTGCTCAGGAAGGACGAATTATTCACTCTGAAAGAAAGTCCATGAAAAACCATAAAATGAAGTCCTACATCAATTTGAAGAAAACACCAAAATGGAGATGTGATGATATGATATGCTGAAAAAAAAAAGTATTACCTTCTCAAAATTGGTTTGAAAGATCTAGAATCAGTTTCATAACGGCAATTTGTTTCATTTATGCATGGTGTTAAGAATTAACTTATCTTGAATTTTGTCAGTATCAACTCAATATTAATCGTTGCACTGTTGTTGACTGGAACAGTTATATTAGGGAAGTCTGTGGCCATACATTATTGGCTAGACCATCGGCTAAAATAGGCAGCACTGTTATATTGCCAAGCTTGATGGAAGTTTGTTTTATGTATCGAAAAAACACCCTTGGTTGTATCCTTCTGAAAAAGAAGGAAGAAAATATTATTGACTGCACTATCATGTACTCAGATTGTTGGAAAGGGCATCATATTGAAGAACTAGAGAGACTGGATTTGAACAATTCTGTGTTAATCATAAATATAATTTTATCGATCCTGATACTGGTTGTCACACGCGAACTTATTGAAAAGTTATGGGTCAATGCAAAATGTAACTGACAGTAACCAATTAGAATTTTACTGAGTTTATGTAGTGGCAAAATCATCCTAAAATGCAAATGTTTTTAGACATTTTAAATAGTCTTTTAAAGACAGTGCACCTATTTGTGTTACTATTACATAGTTGATTTGTGATAGTATAGAAAGCGGCAAACATGGCACATAATTTATCTTACAATGAAGAAATGTTGCAAAAGTTATTAGATTTATTAATTGACGAAGAATGTATTGAAGAAAATGAGGATAGATGTGATCATGAATTTTTGGTTCACATAATATTGATTCTGAAAATGAGAGTGACATAAGATGTTTTATCGGAAAAAAATATCAAGGTAAGGGAAAGTTGTTTTCCCAGCAAAAAAGCACAGAAAAACGAAAACAGGTTTCGCTGAAATGTGAAAGATATTTGTATTTGGAACACACTGAAATACATTTTTCAATGTGTTGCTAACTTTTGAAGCTCTAGTGTAGAACTGGGTTCCCCTTCAATTGGCGACATTTTTTTTCTTTTAATTCTGAGGATGAAACCCCATTTCTGGTTACCATGATAGTTTTAACTTAATTTTAGCTTCCTGATTTTTTTTTTTTTTAAGTGAAAATAATTGATGTGTCAAGGCAGTGTGCAATGCCAAGTTTGTGAAATTCTCTGATGTTTTCTTAAGTGAAAATATATCAATGTGTACATGGACACTGAGTTTGTGCAATTCTTTGACTTCTTATTTTGGTTTTGTGTGGCAGCCATCTTGAAATTGTGCCTTCCTAGCGCCAGAAAAAGAGTCACAAAAAAAGGGGGCAGTTAATTGTAAACTTTTACCACTCCTGCTGTTTTTTTTTTTCTCTGTGTCTATAGTGCTAATAAAGAAAATAGAATCGGTACAGAGTACAGTATTTTTTCCCCCCTATGCTTATATACATTACGATTTTCTATTCCTTTAAGAAATTTTATTTTATAAAAGCATTTAGAGAAGTTAAAAATTTCATTGCATACTTTTTTAATTTGATCATAAAATTTATTATTGGCATAATAAAGGCACAGATGTAACACTTTCTCTGAAGATTTACAAGATTTTCTTCGAAAAACACGAATCGGGTCTTGAGCGCGCGTGCTCCCGGGTTTAAAATATATAAATCCCGGTTTAAACATGTATAATTTACGCTTTTTTCACAGTCAATAAAAGCATAATTTTTATATTCATATGAAATATCTTGTTATGGTAATCACATACACATAATGTGTTTCCTTTATGAGTACCCAAAGTACTTCGATCTTCCAACCAACTAATATAAAATATTTCCGAAATAAAGAAATGTAAACAAATTGTATGTTGCCATTTAATAATTAATGAACTGTTAATTAAGTGAGAAACTATTTTCTTAAAATAAATTGTCATTTAAAGATCAAAAACGAAATATTTTTGATTCCGCGAATCGTGACAGGATAAACAGCCGTTTTCAATTATTATTGTTGTTTCTCTTTTTACTGTATAGAAGAAATATCAAGCGGTTGGTTGAAAACAAGAAATGGTCATCCAGAATAAAAAATTAGAAAATAAAAGAAATAACTTTATATTAAATATGATAGACTGATAAAATAAGGGAATGAAAAATTGAAGTAAATTGTATGCTGTTGTTGTATGTATGCATTTTGAGACTTTGAGGACATTCCGGCGACGAACACCAAACGTTAGTTTTGGTTTTCCTCGATGGTTGTCTGTCGGAAAATTCGTTGTATCACGAATACTTTGTGTACCTGTATTCTCATTTTGTCTCATATCAAACATGCATACTTATTCTCATAAGTGAAAATACTTTTTTATTCCCTCTAATTACTTATTAAAGATCAGACAATGTCATAATTGTTGTTGGAGGTAAGAAATTAACTTTATGTAATATATAATTCCAAGTGTATTGAATGAGTTTCAAGTGTTAATCGCCTTCAAGATATACATGGACACCCTTGCAGAAAAGGAAATGCTTACACAGGGCAGTGCCGTACATACCGAAGTAATTAAGAAATCGTACGTGTTTGAAGAAAAAAACAATGTTAGAGTGGTACATACAGAGCAGAATCAGCTAAATGATCGCACTTGTAATGAGACAGGTAAAAACTCACAAGGAAGTGAGTCACTTGTGAAACCCCATGTGTGTACTATATGTGGATACTCATTCCTCCAGAAAAAAAATTTGCGAATGCATATGCGTTCTCACAAAGGCGAGATAACGCATGTTTGTGGTATATGTAATAAAACTTTAAAATTTAAAAGTGATTTAAAAAGACACATGCGTATACACACGGGTGAGAAACCATATAAATGCGATGTCTGTGAGAAATCATTTACAGAGAAAAGAAGCTTGGACCGTCATGTATGCATCGAACCGGCAGAAAGACCATATGTATGTGATGGGTGTTCCAAATCATTTGCACAAAAGAGCTATTTAATATTACATCTTTATAGTCACACAGGGGAAAAACCATATGTTTGTGGTATATGTACTAAAGGATTTTCTTGCAAAAGTAATTTAAGAGTACACCTTCGTACACATACTGGAGAGAAACCATATGTTTGTGATGTGTGTAATAAGTCATATGCACAAAAGACTGCTTTAAAATGGCATCTTAATAGCCATACGGGTGACAACCTTGAAGCATGATATATTTGAAGTTTATTTTCTCTTATAACTAATAAGACATACGCATGTCTGAAAATATAAAAAGCTTTTATTTTATTTATTTATTTAATTTTTTTTTTGTGTGTAGAGGCTGTATGTGTTCATGTAAACACATGTGTATGTGTATACATATGTAAGTGTGTGTGTATGCATGCATATATACATTTCTGAACTCGGTCCTGATAACAGAAGAGTACTGAAAAATGAAGAGCAAAGAGAATGAAGAATTCCATATTTATTTTAAATAAGGAATACATAACAATCTGGGTAATAGTGTATAGTAATAATGTAGGTTTAAAGCAGTTTTTGCAAGAAGTCTTGTTTGATGATAAAGAAATATACATTCAAAAATTTTTAAAGAATTATTCTAATGTTTGCTATTATTTTATAACCTCCTTTTTTATCATCAGCCAGAGCATAACAAATTTTGACTTTAGACATTAGGCTAAGTAGTATAGGAATGCATGTATATCTAAGCAGTATAGGAATGCATTTATCTTGTATGCATAATAATCTGATGAATGTAAATGATAGTAAAATAGCAGATGGTATTCATCCTTTCTTCCCTACATAGGTACAGATACAGGGGATCACCATTGGATCATTATTTATCCATTGGTGACACAGATATAGCTCCTGCTGCACTAGCTGTCCCAGTTTGAGCTAGATCTGTCCCAGTTTTGAGGAAGAATCTCCAGGGAGGGCAGTCTGAGTGTCTCCCTCTTACTGTACCACCAACTTCTCCAGAAAACTGTTATTTGCTGTGTAGTTTGAGTTCCAACTTAACTTTGTTTATACAGCAACATGTTTTCCCCTAAAAATATATCAGATAATTGCAGAAATTTGGCATAGTGTACCTTTTTTCCCCCCCCTTTCCACTTAACACAGTATTTTTTTTTTTTTTTAACATAAGAGAATTACCCTAATTTCAATGCATAAAATTTAATCATTATGAAGTTCAGTTTCATGGAATGTGAATTCTCGCATTCTTTACTATTGGTAAAAATGCCATATTTCTGGAGGAATGTAGCAGAGAAATTTTTGTTTTCCTTACCTGCAAACTCTACGGTCCCATTCAGTTCCTTACAAGAGAAGTACACTTGGTGAAAAAAAAAAGTACACTTGATGCAATAAAAACAAACTATAATTATACTATATTATTAAATATAATCTGCCCTTTTGCTAACGGTTTGGTTATCTGGAGTAGTGCTTCTAAAAAGAAGCAGGATGGTTTAAATGAGACTCTTAATGGTGCTCTGAAAGAGCTGGAATATTGGTGTCAAAAGAATGGTATGAGAGTAAATCAGGATAAGAGCATGTGCCAGTTCTTCATTCTGAACAGCAGACTTTTACCCCAAGGTTGACGTATAAGGGTGTAGATGTTTAACATAACGATTCGACAAAATATTTGGGTTGCATCCTCAATCCACGCTTAAATTGGAGGAAACATGCAGAACATTGGAAAAGTAAAGCTGTAAGAAGACTTTCTGTCTTAAAATGTTTGGCTGGCTCAAGGTGGGGCTGTGATAGAGAGACATTGACGACTACTTACAGATTATACATTCAACCAATTATTGGTCATTGTAGCGAGATGCTCATCACGGCTTCGGAGAATGTAGTTCAGATCCTCGAAGTCTTCCAGAACCAAGTGTTACGTATAATTACTGGGGCAGTGAGATCTACTACTGTTCTTGCAATGCAGTTTTTAACCAGTTTGGAACCTGTTCATGATTGTATTAAGAGAAAAGCAATCCTATTATACCAGAAACTGGTGCATTTGCCCGACAATCCTTTTTGGAGGACCCAAATTGCCTTCATACAGGCCCCTCATAGAGAATCTGATGCTTTGGAGTTGAGCCAACATTATTTAATTTTACCTCCTCCCCTTTGTCTCTTGGACTTTTTGAATTTAAATATAAATCTTATTCAGAGAGTTGTTAAAAATGAAATAAGCAATTCACAATTAAGATCTATTGCAATGGAAACTATTGGGGTTCACTCCCATCAAAATGAATGGTTGCATGCCTACACTGACTTCTCTATATTAGAGAGAACGTGCAGTGTTGGAGGAGGTATGCGCGTATTGATGGTAAAAGGAAATTGAAACTAAACAACCAGAGCATTTCATAATATAAATAAATCCTTATTTTGGTTCTAAAGAAACAGCATATTTATTTTTTATAACTTCCATACTTGTTTGCAACATATTACTTATTTTTTTGACATAAAAATAATATAACAAGCCTTTTAAGAAATAATGCTTATGCAACGCTTATCATAGCACACTCTAAGTAACAACCTTTCAGAACTCACCTTTTAAGAAATAATGCTTACACAACGCTCATCATAGCATACTCCAAGTAACAACCTTTCAGAACTCAAGTGTCTGTTGCCACACAGCAAATCTTAATAACTATGCAAAAACATTACATCATGTTTGCAATTAGAAAATCTTAATAATTATATAAAAACATTAAATTATGTTCCACTACACAGGTATCTTTAGCAAGCTTTTCAGTTTCTACTTACCAATGGGACTACTGCCTTTGATGGTGAAGCTATTGCTGTGGCTATTCAACAACTGTCGATTCGTAGCCACTCTTTTGTAAAGGCAGTCATATTGTCAGATTCCAAAAGCGTGCTTCATGCTCTTCTGAATAATCAAAATAGTTCCCAAAGAATCTTAGACTGTAGGCCTTTGCTGAAGACAATAGCACACAGAATTTCTTTCCAATGGATTCCAGCCCATTGTGGAATTATGGGAAATGAAAAAGCTGATATTTTTGCTAAGAAAGGAACTTTCATAATGTAACGCATTAATCTACTGCTTTCATTTCATACAACTAAATTGTTCGTTAACCTGACTCTTAAGGAAATTCTTAAGCAGGATATGATTCAACGTGCTATGGATAAGAGTTGGAGGATTCTAGGAAAAGCGACAACTGTAATTCCCAGTTTTCCAAGAAAGACAGCGGTAGCTATATTTAGATGTCTGACTGGACATGACTGTTTGCGAGACCACCTCTACAGAATTGGAGTAGTGGATTCCCCAAACTGTATTTTGTGTGACTCCAATCAGCCTATGATTTTTGAAATTTAAATAATTGTATTGCACTTTCTCGGTATAAGAACATTGTTAAAAAGTACTGGAGAGCCCGTGATTTAATGGCTTAAGCGCTATGTTTGGCATTTGTAAAATAAATATTGGCAGGTTTATATATTAAATAGACATCAAATTTGAAGGTTAAAAAATGCTGCTGTGCCTGTTTTATATGCTTGTATACCTGGTTTGTTATGTAAATGACATTACAGATTGCCTATTTTGTTGGCATAGTGCATCGCCTCATGAATTCTTCCGAGTGTTAAATGGGTAATCAGAAGGTAACAGAAATTCAAGAAAACAAGCTCAAGTCACTGTGACAGTCAAATATTCATAATGGATCATAAAATGACAGAAAACATATTATTTTCCTTAAGAATGTCATGCCACGTATGTTCACATTTAAGTGGTGTTGCACTTCCCACAATATCCTACCATTTTGATGACTTTCACAATCCATTAATATTTTAAGTATGTATGTCAGTATAACCAGTGCGAAAACTTTGAAAATACTCCACTGCTTGTTGTTCTGTGGAAGAAAAGTCCCAAATTTTAATCCTTTTTATCAAAATGGAAAAAAGAAATAGTAATTAATTTATATCTTAGCTTATAAAACCTAATCTGACGTACTGGAGATCAAGGCCACCTAACCTATTATCTGTCAATAATAGATAAGTTCATGCTTATCCACTATTGACAATAAACCGCAATGTATGCAGGTATTGCCAAAAATGATTGATGAAAAAATATTTAAGTACCCAGTTAGCTTATTCTAATGAGCAGCAAATAAATAAAAGTATATTTTACTTTGAATTAATAATATGTTTAATTTATGTGGGATACCAACTGGTTGCCTAGGTAGGCAAATGTGCTGAAGTTGGTCTCGTCATATAGCTAATGAAGCTCACTGCTGAATGTCCAATGTTCCAACAAATAATCATCAGGGCCACCACCTTTATAGCTTCCTGTAAGCTCACTTTCCTTTCGTTTTGGATCATAAAACTATATTGTACATATATTATATATTATACATATATTACATAGTTTATATATTTATCATATTGTTATTCCCTTCATTTTAAGTGTTGACAGATATTTGATATACATGCATTTAAACATATTATTGAGGCATTAAAAATGATCAAATATGCTAGCATCGATAAAGGAACAAGGCTGTTGCCATTAATGTGGCAGTAGAGTTTTTATAATTTAGAGAAATGTTGAGCAGCAAAAATTTTTAGAATTTAGGAATGCAACACGGAACAGAATTTACGTTGCTTAAACGTTACACCAGATGGTCAGATGCTTAACTCTGGCAGTGTTAAAGGATATCACACATTGTAAAAACAACAATTCTGGATTTAACATGAAGAAAATCTGTCCACCTTGAGCATGAAAAATGGTGTTAATTTCAGAAACTTTAAAGTAAACCATTAAGATAAATGTTTAAAATATATAATTGCATTATTCATCCTGTGAACAGAATATTATTACCCTTTGAAATATTTGAATGCTACAAGCAGTTTATTGCAGAATGAAGTCTCCTGTTATTAGAAAAGTGAAAGTACTAATAGGAATATTAGAGGGAAAAGCAAAAGGTATTAGTTTATCTGAGAACATATGTTTTATATTCCTTTAATTAATCTTGCATCGAGTTCATTTTCCAAAAGCTCGAATTCCACTACCAGATTTAATAAACTGGTCTTTATGTATCAGAAAAACTGCCTCTACACATTTTAGCAGTTTTTTAGTTCCCTCCCTCCAGAAAAATATCTGAAAGGGTTCAGATTTCAACAGTTGCTCAGAAGAGCTCTTTAAAATATGATTTATCATTAGAGATTATTAACAGAGATGGCCCAGGAGGAATAGTAAAACATTTTATAGGATACTAGATGAACATACATTTAGACTTAGCATTAGAATGTTATGTGTCTTCTGCATATTTGAAAAGTGAAAGAAATGTGCAGTGTAATAATAAAAAAAGTATTGAATGTTTTTAGTTAGATGTATTAAGTATATTTTTATTTAAATAGATGAGATTAAAATGTAAAAAAGATAATATTTTTAAAAACTGGATCTGTTGCTTTTAAAAAGCTTGGTTTATTAATTGATACCAGACAGATTAAATTTGAAGTATAAGTATTTTGCCAAATGGCAACAGACTTAAAGAAAAGTGATACAATGCATTTATAGTGGATAATGCAAAATCACATTTCAAGATTAACAGCCTTTTGGGGCTTGTTTGAAATTCAAATGAAGAAGATTGACATCAAATAGTTAATATGAAGAAGATGCTTTAGTATTTGCGTAACATTTACAAAATCCTTATTTGCATTCATCAGCCTTAACAATAAACAAACAAAATCAAAACATTGTCAAACAAATCAAAGAATTAAATAATTTAAGAGGAACTTAATTGTTCCTGTTCAGAAGTCTAAAATCTAATTAAACTATATAAGTGCAGTTTAGTGGGGAGTCTGGGGGAGGGTAAAAGGCACGTCATATTTAATACATGACACTAGCACCGTCTATCAATAATCAAAATAATTTCCACAGGGCTGAAAAAAAGGGAATGGTGACTTAATTAATTAATCAATAAACTTAGTTATGAGCAAGCTTTCTTGTTTCTTCTGTTCTGGTGAAAATTTTATGCCACACACTTTAAAACTACATTCTAAGCAATTCTGTTAGAAATTTTTCAGCACAATACTGCATTGCTGCGGAAATTTTATTGCAGTTTCAGCACTTCCACTGCAAAGTCTTGAAAACGTATTGTTGAAGCAATGCACCATATCACCAAAAAGTACTTTTGTGGTAATCTATGGTGTCACTAAAAAGTATGCACGTACCATAGCAGTATCACCTAAGTATGCATGTACCATGTATAGTGTCTGTGTAGCAGGGGGGTATAAAAATACATGGTGAGCTAAATGAAAAGGAAGGAGGGCAACCTTTTGTCTTAATTCTCCTTATGTGACTCTTAACTGTGCTCAAGGATGCTGTCTATCAAAATAGGGGTAGAGCTGGGCAAAGTCATACTGTTTCCTATATTTTGCCCAAGACTGATGCCAATGCCAGACACAATCTTGCTCCCCTCATGACAATAAAATTTGTAGACTGCAGGCAAATCCTATGAGTGTGTATTTTAAATTGAGTTTGAGGTTAAAAAAGGACAAATTATTTGTAAAAACCATTAGAACATGGAATGCAAGAAATGCTATGCTGCCTCAGGTGGCAGAATTCATGGGCAGCAAAATTTTTATAATTTAGAAAAGCAGCAAAATGTAGGAATAGTGAAATTTTTAGAATTTTGGAGAGGTACTGGGGAGCAAAATTTAGGGGTGGTTAAATTTTTTGATTTTAAGGAGGCATCAGACAGCGGAATTTAGGTTAAGTAAATATTGCACTTGGCAGTAAAAATATGCATTTCGGCTAGTGCTCTTCTATGTATGCACTGATAGGGTTTTGAAGACGAGAATATTCATATCTTTTTCTCATATAAGTTAATGATAATTGCTTTTTCACTTTGTGCATTTTGGCCGAATCTTTGATTGATATTTACATTTTTACAGATTGGATTTCAGTCTACTTTTACGGCAGCTGGTTTTCATGGTTACCGGCATAATATAGAAGTGTAATTTGGTTTGTTTTGATGTGTTTATAACATTTGCCGATTTACAGTAAATTTTGGTAAAAAAAATTTACCAATTTACCGTAAATTTTAAATTTCATGTCTATGATATTTCAAATCATATTTATTTGTATCAAAGAAGAATGTTAAATATGTAACGGTATAACTGAGGAGCCTGTGATGTTTATTTTTAAAGTTTTAATGTTTATTGGATATTTATGCATTATTATGTTATGCATACAGATAGATGTCAGCATATGTAAGAATTATGTACTTAGTCACACTGATGAGAAATGTATATACTTCAGCATATAAGTGAATTTATACAATCTTAAGTATGGAAAACATAGATATATTTGACAAATTATTTATAGGGAAATTTTAATGTGTTGATTTTCCAAATAGGGAAAATTGTGTGCATGGGAACACAGTATATGATGTGATATATGGCAAAAAAAGCATGCATGTGTACAGGCATTTTCCTCCTTAATATGTGAAGCAGTAGCCATGTGAGTAATTTAAATTGTTTTGTTTCTTTCTTCTTTCATATTCTTTTCTTTCTTCTTGGCACCATGTCAAGACCATGTGCCTGCTGAATTATTGTTTATTGTTCAAAATAATGTTTTAAATGAAAAATTATTTAGAACATAAAGTTTTAATGTGTGCTTGGATTTGAGAAAAATCCACCCATAATTTCAATAAAATAATTCTTGTATATATAATATATAATAATGTTTCATTAAAAACTTAATGAAGTTAAGTATGTTTATAACAGTATAGTGTAAAACATTGTGAAACAACCTCATATGTACACTGAGAAAAAAAAAATGGGACAGTTCTCTATACCTCCAGTTCTACTGGGCCGATTGATGAAATTCAAATTGCTGTTTTCATGGCTCGAAAGCACAACTTATGATATATATTAGATTTATATATAGCATTATTCTAACATAGGTATTTTGACCCAAAATGAGACTTTTCCTGAAATGACATACCAATTTTTTTCCATATTTTGATTCTATGACTCAAATTATGCCTTAATATTAAATTTTGTAAAATTTGATGTGAAATTTATGAAGAAATTCAAAAATTTATCTTGGCATATTTTTTTCAGTTTGCACCAAGAATAGTTTACTTGGCAAACTTCTTAATTTATAGCAACCTAATTTTCCTTTCCTTTTTTGCATTGCAGATGAGCTTAAAAAAGTCATCGTTCGTACCTTAAAGTAATTTTAACAAAGTGCGTAAACCACATTTGACGTTATTATCACTCAAAAAAATAAAAAAACAAATTTCAAAAAGCGCCAATATGTAATTTCATGTATATCTTAGAAAATTTTGAATAAAAAACTCTTAATTTTTTGCAGGTGTGCCTGCAAATACATCTACTTTAAGAGGATGTTGAAATTCTTATAGGTTATGATACAAAAATGTTTTCAAAAAATTTATAACCAAATATTTAAGAAAGAAATTTTAAAAATAAATCATAAAAAATGTGTGAATTATATTTGGGTTAAGCCTAAATTTTGAATTCTGGAAGAAGGAATCAAGTAAGTTTAAGAAAAAAAGAGATACCAATAAATGTATATCAAATTCAGTTAACATTTGAGGAGCTAAAATTTTGAGAGCTAATTGTTTAAAAACTGCTTGTGCGATTTTTACGAAACTTGGCACCTCAGCATAATTTGTCATAGAATAGGAATATGGAAAAAAACTGGCATGCCGTTTTAGAAAAAGTCCGATTTTGTATCAAAATACCTATGTTAGAATAATGCTATGTATAAATCTAACATATATCCAAAGTCGCACTTCCGAGACATGAAAAACACAGTTTGAATTTCGTCAATCGGCCCACTAGAATGGGAAATATAGAACTGTCCCTTTCTTCTTCTTTTTTTTTAAACACAGTGTACATATAAGCAGTACCGTTGCCTGAGCTCGTGCAACCCATGCAGCGGTAAAATTTTTTGAATTTAGGGGAGGTATTAGGCAGCAGAATTTAAGGGCTGCAAAATTTTTTTTATCTAGGGAGGTATCAGCTGGCAGAATTTAGGACTTGCAGATATTGAATTGGTGACAAAATATCTAGCATTGGCCATGTGTATCAGTGATAACTAAAAGAATACGCACTCATAGTTTTCATGTCTTTCTAAGTGTATTTATATTCTTCTCTTCTTTTTTCTGCTTGTGATAAATGTAATGTAATTGTTTATGGAAATGTCTTCTAGCTTGACTACTTATTCTCAAAATAAAAATTAAATGAATAAAAAAAACAAAATTAGCATGTGTATTTAACTATATTTTGAAATAAGTGGTTTTTCTTACAAAAATTTTGTGATCAGTCCAACCACAGTTTTAGGTATTGTAATTTGATGCAAAATCAGTTATGTACCTGTTTACTTACATATTTTTCTCCTTGTCTTTTTTTTAGCACGTTTTAATTACTCATGTAATTTTCCTTGTCCTCAAGACATTCAGAAAATGAACTCATTTAAATTTTAAAATGATCCACATAGCAATTGCATAATGTTAATATTATGCATATTGTATTCTTATTGGAATGCAGGTTTTTTTAATAAATAATATTGTAATAGTTGTTGGTAGTCTAGTCATGAATAATTTTTATTTGCTTGTTGTTATGGAAACCACTTCCTTCAGAAATTAAATTATTCATGTAATTTTCTCCTCTCGATGTTTGTGTGATAAACTTTGTAAAAAAAAAGGGAGGGAAATATGGGAGTATATGCAGTAATTCAGTCATCATTTAATTATCACATGAAATGCACAAATAATACTGAAGCCTCGTTATTTTAAAGGCTCTTTTATTCCAGTACTGAAATTACTAGGATGAACAATTATTTAGAAGCTTATAAATATTGCATAATTTTTCAAACAGATATAAGTCTGTAGTTGCTTTCGATTGATAGGCATGAGTACGCCCAGGCAGAGCAAGCAAAACATAACAAAGTATTACAAAAAAAGTAATATATTGGTTACGAAAAGAATGCTGCTTCAAACAATTAGGTGAAAGAGATGTGCTTATATAAGATGTGACAAAACTAAGTGATCATGGATAATTCCTGTCTACATATTCACTAAGAAGTTTTGCCGATGGCATCTCGAATTTGTAGAATGAAAATTTACTGTTGTTCACATATCATTGTAGTACATTTAAAGTATGCCATTACATGTGAATGTAACCTTGTCCATAAACAGGACAGATGCAGTAAACTGAGGATGCCATAGGAATCAATGTGCAAATATTGCAGAATGTCCAAATGCAATGCCATAGGAATCAATGTGCAAATGTGCGTTATGGAAAATATGTTTCAGGATTGTCTGTGTTTGATTTATCGTTTTCATACTGCTTGGTTGGATGTCTTTGGCTGTAGAATGAGCTTGTCTACGATAGCTGCATGTGCAAGAGTTGAAATATTCTTCGGTTGTGTAGTACTCTGTTTGGAAATTGTTTCTGGTAAAGTCTTACCACTTCTGCGGCATTGCCATTTGCAGCCCATGTACATGAACCCTTGTTGCGCAACTCGAGAACCTCTGCACCTTTTGAATAATGCTGTATCTCTAGGAATGAACAGTAGCTGAATGACAGATTCTGCAAAAGGTGCTGTTTTATCTATTCCAGAGAAAGCGCCCTCTCTCTCTCTCATTTGCTTTCCCACATTGTATATATAGCAAAAGTTGTTTGTTTTGGAAAGTTCTCTCACCCCTTGCAGTTATGACCGTAAGCTTTGTTGCAACCTGTATTTTGGCAACAGATTTCTTTTTGGTTTACCATAGAAGATAGTAAAATAGATAAATGTCTGTGTATATTTTATGCATTCATGATAAGCCTAACATTTTAAAATTTGTAAGCTTTGTTCATTACTGAATATTTTACACATAGCTTTCAATAACCCAACAGGTACAATTCTTCCATTTTGCAAATTAATTGTTTATAATCATTAAAAATTGATGCTGATTTTTTTCACAACAGTATAGCTCTTTTTCTGGGGGGGGGGAGAAGAAAAGGAAATTAGTATATCATCTGTCCCCCAACACTGAAAATCAGTAATAATATAAAATTGCTTTGAATAGAGTTGGCAGTTTTGAAGTGCCAAATAACTGTATATAGGTATCGATGCACTACCTACGTACAATCCGGCAAGTTTCTGAAGATAAAAAGTCAAAAGTTACTTATCAGATGTGACTTAGCGATTTTTGTAACTTTTTTTAAAAATTATTTCAAAATTATCAGCATTTATCATAAAGTTACAAACATTATCAGCAAAGAAAACACACTTTAGCAATTGAAAATAGAAATTTTAATTATTAAAAAATGATTATATAATGCATTATAAAATAAAATGCATTTTTTGCCAACTTTTCTGTAATTTTTTGTGCTCTTCTCTCCACGTACACAGCAATTTATTTTTGCTTTAAAGAACATCAGATAATTGCACAAACTTGCCACTGCACATCGGTTATCTATCAAACACATCTGATCATTGTTCTCTTTAGCAAACTTGTGGCAAAATACTGTATTTCTGCAGAAGTTTTACTCGCACTTTCTTTTACTGCCGGCAGATTCTACAAGTGCATATTTTAAAACTGAGTTTAAGACAAAAAATAATCATGATTTGTTTATAAAAACCATTGGAATTTAGAATATGTAGGTGGGGACTTATGAAAATGACAACATTGCTTGACTGATGAATTATTGAGCGTGGTTTCCAGAATTTGGAACATTACGAAAATTTGGCAGTAAGGCGGTTATGGTAATATATAAGTATCCAATCACCTTTTTCCACTGTTCATTTATAAGTTAACATAAGTATTTCATAGAAATAAATACAAATAATCAATACATTTAAAAACTATGATTTGAAATTCCTATTTATAAATTTTCTATTTTAAATGAATGTCTAGGAATTTAAAATAATATATGCCCAAGTAGAGTTATTGGATTATGGCAAAGAATACAAGGGCTAGGGCAAAGGGTGTTTTTGTGGAGGACCTTTTTAAGTAAAATTGACTGTTACACATGTGGGGAAATTATCCAAGAAAATCAAGCTGCAATTGATCTTTCATTTATTTATGCCATTCATTTAAAAGATCTGATGATGTTACAAAATTTTTAATTATTAGGTGTCATAAAATATACCTATAGTTTTCCAAAATTTATATTAGAAAAATGATTTAGGTTTAAAAAAAATTCTTACAGCAAATTCATGTGACAGAGCATAAATTTTTCCTCTCAAGAGTTCCCGGTTTTAATCAAAAAATTTTCCAACAGGTGATGCTGCAAATCTCTTCTACCATTCTTTCCAGTTTTGATGTATGCAAATCTTCAAAATGTGCATTGCAGAAGGAGTTGATGTTTTGAGTGTTATCTGTGACTGGACGAGCAGTAAACAGCAGATTCTGTAGGAAAGTGTTGAAAATGATGTATGTGTTGGAGGAAAGGACTTTCATTGTATTGGAATTCCACTTATAAGGTATTTCTTCCGCCTTTTTCGCATGCGTTTGTGGTGTAGTGGTCAGCATGCTCGATGTGTAACTGAGAAGTCCGTGGTTCGATTCCCGGCGAAGGCGTTGCTCATTTTTCACATTCTTCTGCTTCCAAAAAAAAAGAAAATCCTATTGTCTTTACTCACTGACTGGGGGAGAGTATCATAGCAGTAACAAGACGCTTTCGCTGCAAATTCGAAGTCCCTATTCCACAGTTGAATACATTTGAAACACTGTACGAGAAATTCAAACAAAGAATTGCTATGTTGCAAATGAGAAAGTTGGAACTGTTCAGCTATTATAGAATGAAATGCTGGAAATGGTTAATGGTGGTAATGTTGATGTGAACTTTATATGGTTTTCCGATGAAGCACATTTCCATCTTGATGGATTAATAAATAAACAAAATTGGCGAATTTGAGGAACTGAGAACCCTCATTTCTTTATTCCAAAATTATTCTATTCTCAAAAAGTGACTGTACAGGCAGCTGTTTCCAGAAGAGGTATAATTGGACTCTTTTTTGACATGATATAGTGACTTCAGAATGATATTTTCATATTTTGCATTATTTTGTGGCTACTGAAAATGCTTTGGGTCAAATCATATGCAACATCCTGGTTAATGCAAGATTCTACGAGGCCTCATCAGATTGCTGCAGTTTTCAGTTTCTTAGAGGAATATTTTGATAACCGTATAATGGCTTTAAATTACCCATGCCATAAAGTGGCCACTGTATTCACCAGGCATAAATAGGCCTCGATTTCTTCCTTGAAGGATGCAGTATATGGAAAAATCATGCCGTCACACAAATTTTCTGTAGGAATTTTTTTAACCTTAACTATTTTCCTGTCATAAACTTTTTAAAACCATCAGTCTTATTTTAGGACACCTGGTATGAAGTATAGGAGATATTTTTAATAAAAAGAAATCATTCTGTAAACAAGTCGTAAATAAGAATGAAATTAAATTGGGCATAATTTTTATCAAGGAGTGATCATCATTATGTTGCTAAATTGTATTTTCTCTTCCAGTTGTGTTTAATTATGATATCTCTTGGGGAGAAAATAGTGTAAAATTTTACATTAATTGTTGATAATATTACATCAAAGGAATGCATAAAAAATGTTTGCTCATTAA